>APFE030114400.1:178396-222258 GCA_000404065.3 Pinus taeda | reverse complement strand
CATGGATCGACTTGTACTTCGAGTGAAGATTGAACGAGTTTTGAAGACCCCAGATCTAGTTTCATCCATCCGGGCTGTGATATATTCAGGAATATAAAGACATCAAATGTACATCATTGCCAAACATATGATCATCCAAATCAAAGGATGATGAGTCTGAATCATCAGTCTGCTACACAGACGATTATTTGTCCTATGTACATGAAAATGAATTTATAAAGATGAGCATGGGAATGCTTGCCTTAGCTAGATCATGAAAAAATATTATGAAGATAATGTATTGTATTGTATCTTATTACACGTTGCCTCCCAGCTCGAAAAAACTTCGGATCCTCATGATAAAGCATTTCACCTGACATCAAAAGATTAACAACCTCATGCTTTAGGGGCAACTGTTATAGACATTTTTGGGAACTGCAACCTCAATCATAAATTTCCATAAACTGAGGGCTCCTAAGTCCCTAAAAGTGTTGCTTCAATACTTAAAGGAACAAGGTCAGCTGATTACATCATCTCCCAGAAGTTCTCCGCTAAAAACTGCTCAGAAATGGTCAAAATTGGATCATATTGAATATCCAGTGCAGAGGATGCAATGCATATCACCTTCCCAGTGTAAAGGGTGCGATGCATATTGGATGGCCCCTTTGTAGGGTGCGACAGGCGAGAATGGACAAATGGCAGAGACAGTTTGCAAGGTGGAAGATCATAAAATCTTCCAGAAGCTTCCCCTCTGACACTTGCCTCTCTATTTTCGACTAGGGATGAGTAAGAGATCATCAGTCTCCAAGTGGAATCAAGAAATATCAGAGAGAGGACACTAATCAAAACCCTAGAATATGACTCACCCCCTACAATCATCTATATATGGATCCCTCATCACAGAGATCTAGAGGCTGGAATCTTGTATCTTATAGAGAAGTGCTGTTGGTTTTCTGGTGAAACTTCATAGTGTTGGGTGATCTAAGCTTTACTTGAGGTGAAGAAGGGCTTTCTTGCTGGAGGATGATGCTGGGTTAGAACAATTGGTTGTAATCATCTTGCTATTCTTGATATTAATAAAGCTATTCAAGTTTTCCTCCACATTCTTGTATGTTTGATTGTATATGCATTTGTGTGCTTAATACATATCTGGTCCTATGTTATTTATGAATATAGATATCTATTTTTCGATAGTATTATGCTGCTTTGATTCCATGGGTTCTCTTTGAAGTTGGGCAGACGAAGAAGAGGCAGCAAAGATCTATCAGGAAGGAGAGGAATCATGCAAGGAACCAAGCGCAAGACTAAGGTTGGTGTCCTTTGTTCGACTCTTATCTATTTTTCATAAAGGAAAGCAAAAGTAGTCTTTACTTGTTTGTTTCTAAGATAGCTACCAGTCTTAGTGGGAATAGCAGCTCTGAGTGGACACTATTCCCGGTAACAAACATTTTCCACATAGGGAGATCATGAAGGTCTCATAACTACTGTAACCGACTAGGAGATCAGTTGTACCAAAATATCCTGGATTCTCCATGCAGGGAGATCATGAAAATCTCAAAAAATAATATCACTAAAACAGTCCTTTCTAAATGTTTGTCAAAAAAGATTGTTCAAAGAGGGTGTTGTAATACCATAAGTATTGAAATATAAAAAACATTAACAAAAATGGTAAAGGATCCAAAAAGATGTCCAGATGTATAAAAAAATAGTGTGATTATGTCTCCTGGTGTAGGTGCCGATCTATGAATGGTCTGTGGTAGTATTGGTGGAAGGATCCATCAATTTCTTCCTGAATCAATGAGTCCTCTTCCTGCCTACACGTTGCCTCTTTTGATAGGAAGTCTACCCCTATGTTGCGATCCCTGTAAATGTGATGACAGACAAAGTTATCAAAATATGTTGTGAGTATGTGAGCCTCATCCAACATATGTCTCAATGAGAAAGTAGAGCATTGAGAAGTTTTGTTGAGCCAGTTACAAACAAGTTTGGAGTCCCTAAACAGTTGGAGTTGAGTGCAATGTTTTTCTAGGGCAAATTAGATGATATGTTTAGCAGTGGCTAGCTTAGCATAGTTGTTGGTGCCTCTTCCCAAGTTCATTTGGATCTTGAAACAATGGGATTCCCTCAGGTAGAGTAAGACCCCCATAGCCCTCTTCTTGGGCTGAACCATCAAAATAGGTCCAAGGAATAGATTTATCTATGAGCTCAGTTTGAATGTTCCTAGGGGGAGTCTGAGAGATATCTTCAGGCAGAGAGTCAAAGTCTACAATAATTCTAGTTATGATGAAGTTCCAATGTGGATCCTTGTGGTCAAATATGGCTCGATTCCTTGCCATCCAAAATGCCCAGCACATCAAAAGGGGCATATTTCTATCTCTTCCCCTGTGCCCATCTAGCCAACCAAGCCAGGCCTCACTTATGGTCCTCCCTTGCCATCACTAAAGGGAGGGTAAAAGAGCAAGGACCGAGTTCCATTGCTTAGAGATAATAGGGCAGTGTAGGAATAGGTGCTCTGTGCTTTCCTCATTGTTCTTGCATAGGTGACACCAAAAAGGACCATGGAAGGATCATTTCATTAAGTTTGAGCTCGTGGGGATTTTGTTGAATAGGATGGTCCACATGAGCAATCTCGTTCTAGGGGTAGCTTTAAGCTTCCATAGGGTTTTCCACTAGGGCTCTATATGCTCAGGTTTAGTGACCTCCATGAGTTTCAGATATCCTTCCTTAGGAAAGTATCTCCCATATTTTGTATATGCCCACACAATTTCATCCTCTCCTTTTATTATCCTAATGTGAGCTTGAGTTAGAGCCTCAGGAAATCCCTCCCAAGCCTGATGCCATTAGGCTGGAAGGTGGAGGTCTAGTGCCGACTTCCATGCCTGCTGAAAAAGAGTTGCATTTGTTGGGTCCGCAATGTGGCTGAGATGAGTATAGCCTTGTTCCACTACGAGACCTGTCACCTCTGTTGGCAACCTGTGAATATTCCCACATCCAATCCAGGGATCCTCACCTATGCGAACTGCATTCCCCTCATGAATCCTCCAAGTTAATCCTTCACGTATGAGGGGAAGGGAGTTAAGGACTGCCTTCCATATTATTGAGAGGTTGCTACTATTTCTATGATCCCTTCGAATCCAATCCATAATGTTTGAAGGGGAGATATACTTAGCATAGGCTACCTTTGTCGATAGACTTTGTGTGGTGATAAGCTGCCAACCCAGTTTTGCTGCCGAGGCTTTGGCGAAGATGTCTAGCCTTTTTATGCCTCATCCCCCCCATCTCCTAGGCCTAGCAATAGTATCCCATTTAACCCAGGCAAAGAGATTCCCCTGCTTATTGCCTTTCCATAGAAACCTGCTGCAAATATTTTGAAGCCTGGCGAGGATCCCCCTAGGGATCTAGGCCAAAGTCATCCAATATACCGGTGTCGCTTCTAGTACAACTTTGATGATGATAAGCCTACTAGCTTGAGAGAGATATCTATTGAACCAAGTGTTCAGTCTCTTTTCCACCTTGGGGATGAGCCAAGTCCACTCTGCGATTTTGTGGCCTGATGTTTCAGCCAAAATCTCAAATATTTCAGTCCCTCCTCCAAAGGATGTAAGGTAAAATGGAATCGGCGAAGAGAAAATTGTACTTCGAGCTGGGAGCATCTTGTTGCGGTTAGAGTGGAATTGCGAACATTGATAACCATGCATGTTGCCTTCTGAAATAGATCAAAAACATACTGTAGAGCTGTGGTGTCACCAATACTGCCATTCAAGAAGATGAGAACATCATCACACAAACGGTAAGTGGGTTAGGAAGCAGTTGTCCACAATTGTTATACCCACTATTTTTCCCCTTCTGTGCTTAGCCCCTATAGTTCTGCTGAGACCCTCCATGATGAGAAGGAATAGCAGGGGTGAATGGGGGCATCCCTGCCTTAGGCCCCTTCTAGTTAAGAAGAAAGGAGTGGGAGCACCGTTGAGAAGAACACTGTATGGAACATCAGTAATAAAGCACATGATCCATTTGATGTACTTGTAGGGGAAGCCCAGATGTGTAAGGAGCAGACGGATCTAGAGCCAATTTTCTCTATCAAAAGCCTTGGATAGATCCACCTTTAGGATCATCCCTTTTAGGTTCTTAATTTGCATCAAGTGTAGGAGTTCTTGAGCCGTTCCCACAGCTTCGTGGATTTGGCAGTGCTGGAGGAAGGAAAATTGCTAAGGGGAAATATGGGCCGAGAGAATTGGCTTGAGCCTATTAGCTAAAATTTTGGCTATTATCTTGTAGAGGCAATTGCATAGTGAGATGGGCCGAAAATCATTAAAGGAGGTAGGCTTGTCAGATTTGGGGATGAGTGCAATGAAAGTGGACTTGATAGCTGGGGACATTTTTCCAGAGAGACGATAGTGCTCCACCACCTTGAGAAGATCATGGTCCAGGATGTTAAAGAATGCTAGGTAGAATTCAACAGTCTAGCCATTATGCCCTGGGCTCTTATCTCTTTGAAAGCCTTGGATGCTTGCCTCTAATTCCCCCAAGGTTACCTCTTTAGTTAGATCCTCTACTTCCTCCCCCTCCACAAATCGAGGGAAAAGCTCAGCCACACGCATGATTTCTAGTACATTTTCCTCTCCAGTGGTCGTGTATATATTTTTGAAGTGTGAGCTGGCTAAAGATGCCAATTCTCTGGAAGTGCTAAACTATTGTCCCTAATCATTTTGGAGCTCTTAGATGGAATTGATAGCTTTTCGCCCATTGGCAAAGCGATGGTAAAAATTTTTCTTTTCATCTCCTTCCTTAAGCCAGATCGCCCGAATTTTGAGATGCCAACTTTCTTCTCTATCCTTGAGGATTTGGTTCCTCAGCTTTGTTAAATGTGCACATTACTCTTTTTGCTCCATAGAGGTGAATGTGCCCCCAAATTGATCTTCAAGATCTGAGATAGCCTGCTCTGCTTGGATTAAATTTGAGTTTTCCTGTTCCCTCTTCTTGTGCGCCCATTCTCGGGATAAGCCCTTAAGATCCTTGAGATTATGGACAAATCCTTTTAAAGGGTCCTCCTCCTCTGAGATTAGATGGGATTTCTAGAACTCTGAGACTAGCTTGACAAAGGAGGGGTCCCTGAGCTAGGTAGAATTTAATTTAAAAGGAGTTGAGGTCTTGTGGGATCAGTCATCAACTTCCAGAAAAATAAGCCAATGGTCCGAGATTCCTCCAATACCATCCCATTGCCTGGATAGGGAGTGTTTGTTGTAGAAGGCCTCTTTAATGATGAAACTGTCCAATCTCCTGGCTAGGCTTTGGCTTCCAGTGTGATTATTCTTCCAAGTGTGCTGGATCTTGGCAGAAGGGATGTCAATCTAGTGGTGATCCTCTAACAGCTACTCGAAAATTCAGATAGCGGGTCTATCTGAGCCATGTGTCCCCATGATTCCATGAAGCCTAGGGAGAAGTTTAGATCCCCGCCTAGGATCACATTGCCATCCTGAAGGAGAGAGGAGCTAAGGAGCCTTCTCTAGAAAATCTCTCTGTTATGGTAGGATTTGTAGGCATCGATGATCCTCATCTTGTCCTCCAAGTCCTTGGAGTAGATATCCGCTCTGATGAAACCCCTGCCACCCCAGATGTTCCTTAAAACAATGGACCTATTCCTGAACCCTATTGTGACCCCCCAGAACGACCTGAGACGTCTAGAGCATGGAATGTCTAGCCCGACAACCAAGAGTTCCGGAGGGGAATGATCGATTATGTCATGCTTATGGTTTCTTGAAGGAGGATCACATCGACCAATTCAGATAGGAAAAGTCACTTCAGGGCTAATTTTTTCTCAGGGCTAGCCAACCCTCTGTAGTTGAAGGAAAGGAGCTTCATGGAGAGGGAGGGGGGAGTGTATCCTTTGCTCTAAGAACCCTTTCAATGTTTGCTGCTTGCCTTGAACAACCTCATTGCCCGCTTTTACTTTAGCTTTATTTAGGCTGTATGGTCTTCCTCTTCCTTGTTTGGGGGAAAGCAGGGAAGGAACTACCTCCAATCCTAATGTATCAGGCTCGCTCTGCTTAGCTTTCGAGTGGGTAGCATACCTCAAAGCTAAATTTACCAAGGGGGAGGGAGGTGGGAGGGAAGTGATCGGGGTGGAGGAGAGGAAGCAAGAGGTGTATATGGGCAACGACATTGGGAGGGAGGAAGACATGTAGGCGTGTCCTGTTCTATGGGGAGGAGGGGGGAGCTGGGGGTCAGGAACAAGGTCAGAGGGAGGGAGAGAGGGGGGGGGAGGAATTAAAACCGAAGGGGGCAACTGGGAGGACAGTGATAAATAAGAAGTAGAAAGATGTGAAATAGAGACATCAATAAATAGAGACATACCTAAAGAGAAGACGTCGCCTTTTGCAGCCCTGGAGTGCATCAGAGGTGGGGAAGGAGGCCTAATAGGGTTCTTGCCTCTCTTCTTCAAAGCTGGTGCAAGTGGCGCCTCCACTGTATCTGATGTTTTGTTCTGCTCTGCCCTCTGTGTCTCTACTACCTAAGGAAGGGGTTGTTTTGTTACTGGGTCTTGTTCTTGCTCTTCGAGATCCTGCATATGCTTCCTGAGGAGGGGGCAGGCTTTATAGAGATGACCCACCTGATGACATCTCCTGCATCAATATGGGATTCCTTCATAATCTAGCAGTTGTTTTCGTGAGAAGGATCTCCATTGAATGGTGATGTATTCTTGAAGACCACCTCTGGTGTCTAAGTGTACAAGGATCCTTACATAGGCCATCATTCTCGTGGTCTAGTATGACTTGTCAAACTCCATGAAATTTCCTAGTGAGTTCCCAATTTTCTGAAATATGTCCTCTGACCAGTACTGTAGGGGCACCCCCGGGAGCCTGATCCAAACTAGCCCAACCCCAATTTGTTTAGTCTCTAGATCGAAGAGTGGTGTCCATCACTTGAGAAGCACCGATGCTTTTTCAAAATGCCAAAAAGAAGAGAGAACCCAACTCATGTGGTCAGCCCTAGAAAAACGCAGGGCAAACCATCCGCAGATGAAGGTTTGGACAAAAGGGATGTCTGCCAAGTATTGTCCCTATATCTTTTGTCCGCAGTGTAATTCCTGCCTCTGATACGTCCCACCAAGACTCTGTGCACATAGCCCATCACATCTCCCGACTGAATGTCCTCTTTGAGCCAAAGGATAATGTCTGCAGGCCTGGATTTGAAGCACCTCTATTTTTTCGAGGGTTGGGTCGACATGCACCTAGGGTTCACTGAAGCCCTCGCCTCTCCCAGAGATTCAGGCGGGGGAATAGGGTTAGGGATTGGGGGCAGATTGGGACTGCTTCAGAAAGGAGGGGAACCGAGGAAAAACTACTTGGAGGAATGGAGGGAGCCGAGGTTGGAGGGGGGCTCGCCAGTGGGGGGGCGACCTTTAGGCAAGGGCTCCTGGTAGAGTTGCAGATGAGAACCCGGTGGCTCAAAAGGTCCCTCGTTATCCGGAGGAGAGTGAAGAAAATCCAAGAGAAACCCCAGGGTAGCTAGGGAGGGTACAGTAAAAGGCGTCTAGGAGGAGGGTTCATCCGGTAGAGCAGAGGCAGAGAGAACAGGGCCAGATGACTGAGGAAAATCGTCAAAGTTACTAGAAAAAATTTCACTGTACATACCTCCAGAAGCTGTAAACATGGAGCGCCAGATGGAACCTTCAACCAGAGGAGAGTCCAAATAATCCACCTCATCTATGTCCATCGTGACAGCTGTGTTAAGAATGGTAGACTACCTCGGAACCAGCTGGCCATCGGAAACTGGCACCAACAACAATGGGAAGCAAAACAAGCCTAGAGCGAGAATCCCGAAAGCAAAAAGACCGAAACAGGAGCTGGATAGTAATAGTCAAGTAACTTAAGGGGGGTGAGAGCGACCTGTGCACAACCCTTCTCTTGCATAGGAAACCCTAAGCGGTGAAAACGACGGAGTAAAAACCCCGTGAGCGTAGGTAAAAAATATTAAATGGCTTTTTGCCACAACCTGAGGATCAGGTACCGAGGAGGTTTCAGGAGCGACTGCAGGACTGCTGCCGGCCTACAGGACCACATACCCATGACCACCGTCCTTCTCAAGCCATTCTGTTTCATTGCAGGGTCACCATCATCCCCAGGTTCCTTCCGCCTTTCCCAGGAATTGACGGTTGCTATTTTCTCTATATTGTCTTATGGATGTTCACTATTGTAAAAGCATGAAAGCATTTTTCACATTCTAATTTGACAATATTTTTACCATTTAAAGATAATTAAACTCTTTTCATATGACTTTACATTATTCATTTACAACATTTTTCATTATTGTCAATATTTTGTCTCATTCCTTAGAAAATATGGATCACTGGTATTATAACGACCTGTTCTTTACCAATTTTCTGATGCATGTCCCCAACAAGGTGATTTTATAAGGAGTTAGGGCTCTAACTACTTGAGATTTTGCAAGACCCTTCCTTTTGAGTCCACTGACCTCCTATGGAAGAAGAGGAGAAAGACAAGGGAATAAGAGATCCTATTAAACTATTTCTTGAGGAAGACCTATCGTGGAAAAGAGATGAGATTATGGATAATTTTTCATAGATCCTTCGAGTAATGATAATAACCAATGTTTCTTTGTTAAATGATCACTTTGGAGGTGACACACTCTTCGAGGTACAAGTTATTTTTGATATCCCTCTACTCGAAGGTCAAATAGACATGAATGCTCTAGAAAAATGGTTAAATCCACTAGAAGGGTATTTTTGGATCCATAACTTTTCCAATAAATAAAATATTGCCTTCGTGCTCCTCAAATCCACTCCCCATGTGAACGATCGGTGGGATACTTACCATGAGAAAAAAAGCCACAGAGGAATCCACAATGTTTGTAGTCACACCCACTTAGGGATTTTTCAAGTATTCTATGAAGGAATAATATTATCCTATTGTAAGCTATAATGAACAATACATGAGATGGACTACATTACAACAAGAGAGAGACCAAACTATGCTAGAGTTCAAAAATATCTTTAATACCTTATGCAGCGAGATGGTATCAACGAATCTGAGTGACATCTAGTGCTTAAATACTATGAAACTTTGGAAAGATGCATCATTATATAAATGGAGTTTATAGAAATCTCTTCTCCGACAAAAGTTTAACAATATACTATTAAAATTGAGCAGAAGTTTAAACAAAAGAAGTCATATTTTGAATCAACAAAATCCTCACATCAAAATTATAGAAACTGCAGCCCCAAACCGTAGAACAAAAGATAGAGCTAGGATGGAACACCCTAGAACAACCCCTCTAAGCCACAAATAAATAAGGGTAATGAGAAGAAAAAGAAAGACATGAGAAATTGATGTGAATTCCACAAGAGCCCATGGCATGACAATGAATGATTCTCAAAGTAGTCACTGGTGGTCCAACTAAAAGCCTTAAAGTTTGATGTTGGTTCTAACACTCAATTAGTTTTATACAAGGATAAGAAGATCATTAATGAAGAACCTACTGCCATCACTGGTACCATGAAGATCCATCCAATTGAGCTTGAATTACTAGAGGAATATGAACAAGTTTTAACTTGCGAATATGGGTGAAGGGTGCTTCTCTACAAATCATTGTTGATAGGGAAAGTTGAAAGAACCACACCTTAGCAGAGGTTTTCAAGTGGTCGGACCTACCTACAACACCACATCTGCAACCATACATGATAGGGTGGCCCCACCAAGAGTGGTATCTCCACATCAAATAATAGTGTCATGTTCCTCATGACGTCAAGCCTTTCATGGATGAGGTTCTACGTGATATCCCCCCCCTGAAGTTTTTGATGTTCTTTTAGGTTAACCTTGATTATAAAAGCATCATGCTATATACGAGTCTAGACCTTCTAATCTCATAATTACATTAGGAAGACAACTATACAAGATACCATAGGTAGCTCTACTTATTGCCATTTCTTTGATATCCATTAAGTAGTGTATGAAGCTCATCTCCAAGACTGAGAAATTTTTCTTCTTCATGATTTGATCTTAAAGTGAGTAGAAGGTTGCGACCACAACCATGACATCCATACAAGGCCTCTCCATGTAGTAGAAGAAATTCGATAAGGTTGTGGAAGAGCATAAAGTCATCTTCTCCTCACCATTTGGGTACCCATGCACTATTAGGTCAAGAATTCAGTTGATTTGATCTCCAACACACCCCTACCCAACGGGCTAGTCTATCACTAATCTCTTCTATAAAATGAGAAAATCAAGCATAATATCTGAGAGATGCATAAAAAAGGAGATATTCAATCAATCTGCTCAGCCTACAGAAGCCCAATTGTATTGATGTAGAAGCAAGACAAGACCTGGAGACTTTGTGTTGAGTACACGAGCCTAAACAAAATCACATTAAGGAATCAATACCTAATTCCATGAATTGATGACATTCTTGACCAACTCAAAGGGGCCATGTACTTGAGTAAGATTGATCTCAAGTCCAACTACCACTAGGTCTTAATAAAATAAATAAATGGCCAAAGTGAGATTGTCAATAGGATGATTGTGCATATCTTTTACATGTACAAATCAAAACATACACACACTTGGGATAAAATTTTCCTCTATGTTCAACACAGCTATAATGGAGCCCTCCATAGCTCGATCAACCACAATCCTTTTTAGGTGGGCCAATAATTTAAACCATAGGGTCCAATTGATGTAACACTACCCCTTGTATCCTCAGAGGAATAATATTTCTGTCCTTAATCTACTGCCAACAAAGCCACACAATTTGTTTAGCATATTCAATGCATCCTTCAATAGGGCCATGAATATTTACAAAAATTCAATTCCAAGTACAAACAACACCATGCTCAACACCAGATGCCACACAAGTTTTAGGTGTGAGACAAGGTTTGGTTGCATTTGCAAAAAAAGGATCTTATAAGACCCCATTGGAATATTTGTCCACTTTGTTGTGGACTTTACATCATCATCAAGGCTATAGATTACAAATATTTTGAGCTAAGTATTTCCCCATTCCTTGGCTTACTCCTAGTGTTTAATGTTGACCTCCTTTAGTCATACTATCCACCATTATTGGATATGTCAGAGATAATGTAGAGCAGTTGACACAGACATAGCTTAACCTCAAGTACATGGAACATGAAACTATTGATTAGATAATGGACACATAAATTAAGAGCACTCACCAACAGAGGATATGGATTTATTGAGATGTCCAGGTAGAGTAGCTCCTACACCCAGGGAAGTGGCTCATGCAAGATGAAGTTCAACATAAGTTTTCCCATCTAATGGGGGCACTCAATTAAATGAAGACCATTTCTTCCTAAAGGGGAAGGATTGATCCAAGTTGAAATTGGTGTATATCCACCTTTTCTATCAAATCACCATGGTTAATAATTTTTTCTATTGTTGGTGGTTTCCAAGCTTATGGTTTTGGTAAACCATGCTATCCACCCATGGTATTCAAGGGGTGGAACAAAAAATAAATAAAAAATCTAATCATACAATTAGATTTTACCATATTAAACTTTTCATTAATTTTTGCCATGGTGATTTATGGTATTCACCCATGGTTTTTGTAACCCATGGTATTGGACATATGATGAAAGCACATGACTCTAGGTGAAAAGGCATAATAACTAATATAAATATCGGTCTAAAAGCACAATTTTTTTTCTTATAATGTAGTTGGACGATATTTTTACCATCTAAAAACAATTAAACTCTTTTGATATGAATTTAATCTACAATATTTTTTTGTGCACTTGTGAAATTTTCATTATTATTCTTAATATTTTGTCTCATTCATCAGACTTATTAGATCATCCTAATGGCTCAATTATAACACAACTTGATAGCCAAGTAGGGAATCATTTTGACTCCTTCAGCTTTGAACTAGACTTACAGCTTTGACCCTTCTAGACTCTTCTCCATCGATTCCACATGTCTAGACCATTTTCAGTGAGTAAAGGGGTTAGACATGGCACCCTCTCAAGTAAGTGTGATCAATCATCACAAATCAACTTCAAAAAGGCATAAATTTTGCATTCAAACTTTGATTGACATATTTCTCAGACCATTGGAAAGGCCTCTATGTTTAAAATAGTGTTCCCATGGAATAACGATTAAGCAAAAAGGTTTTACACCTAGAAAATGTCATTTAAGTCCTCAAACTAGAACCAAAAACTTTCAAAGTCTAATTCTCCAAATTGGGCCGCACTACTCTTATAAGATGATTCGTCCAATTTATCCACTCTAAAAGTATCATGTTGAATAAAAAATTATATAGTGATCAAATAGAAATCATTCAACCACAAAGTTAAATGGATATCCAAAATAAATATATTTATTTTACACTCTTTAGTTCATGGCTAAAATAAATAGAAAATATTAGGAACCTATTTTCATATCCAAATGAGTAATATTCTTAAAAAAATATCTAAACTATAATACTGAAGCACAGTGGTTTGACAAAGAAGACAAAGACAACAATATGGATTTATCTATGAATAGAAAAAATGAGAACTATCAAATTTCTACCAGCACTCCCATATAATTTACAATTTCAAACCTTGTCTTCCTCACCTTATCTCTTATGAAAATAAAATATAAAAAATTACAAAATAAAAAAGGAATGGGAGGGAACATTCTGATAGCATTAAGATGTTAAAAAAAAAACATTCTAAAAATATAAACAATTGCAAAGCATTAAAACAATAATTTTTATTTTATTTTATTAAATCCACAATATATATACAGTTTTAGTGGGCCTAATGGTTAAGAGCATGTGTTTCCTCCTAAGAGGTCACAGGTTCAAAACCAAAGGGGGGTAGAGTATGTATGCCTTCGTAGACTTTCGCAGTGAAATCGCTGCATGAAAATGGGTCCCTTGTCCCACAAACAAGGGGGTCTCATACACCAATTTAGTGTAGGGGTAGAGTATATATGCTGCGCAGAAGTGGGTCCCTTGTCCCACAAACAAAGGGGTCTCATACATCAATTTGGTGAAGGGGTAGAGTATGTTGTCCCACAAACAAGGGGGTGTCATACACCAATTTGGTGTAGAGGTAGAGTATGTATGTTGCGTGGAAGTGGGTCCCTTGTCCCACAAACAAGGGGGTCTCATACATCAATTTGGTGAAGGGGTAGAGTATGTTGTCCCACAAACAAGGGGGTCTCATACACCAATTTGGTGTAGGGGTAGAGTATGTATGTTGCACGACGGTGGGTCCCTTTCCCCACAAACAAGGGGGTCTCATACATCAATTTGGTGAAGGGGTAGAGTATGTTGTCCCACAAACAAGGGGGTCTCATACACCATTTTGGTGTCGGGGTAGAATATGTATGTTGCAAGACTTTAGCAGTCAAATCCCTACGCGAAAATAGGTCCCTTATCCCACAAACATAGAGTCTCATATACCATTTTGGTATTTGGCTTGATCATGACCTTAAAATTAAATAGTAATAATCATTTTATTTATTTATTTAATAACAATAAAATAATTACCAAAAATTAACTTTATAACAACCCAAAAAATTTATAACTACCCAAAATACACCGTAGTTAAAAAGAACACTACAATTCATAACTCATGACTCCAAAAAGATAGAAGGCCCAAGGTTATGATTATGGATCTATGCTAATTTTATGGTTGGCAATGTTTCGGTTCTGATAAAACCAATGGGTTTATGTTTTTATTACAATAATTTAGTATTTCATAGTTAATTCCTTATCCAGCTTCATGGTCCCACCCTTTCATTTGCTTTTAAATATCACTACAATACGTATATAATTGATGTAGCAAAGTTATAAGAAGTCCTAAATTAGACGAGGATAAGAACCTACGGATGCTATGCCTGACACAAAATTTTCAAATATATGGCAACAGAAAAGTGAATATCTAAAAGGGATGCTTCATTATGTTCAGAAATTGTTAATGAACAATTTCACAGACTCCAGAGATTACTGTAATCCTCAAATAAAGGGGGTTGGTAGAAATCTCTCGGTGCTATAATATATATATATGTATATGTGGTGACTTGTTTGTATAGTATGTCCTGCAAGTACAGTGGAAACCCTCCCGCCATATATATATATGTGGTGACTTGTTTGTATAGTACTTCCTCCAAGTATAGTGGAAACCCTCCCGCCAAGTTTATACAGATTCTACAAAGACTTTCAAATAAAATCCAACTAACGGTGAAATTGTATTTCTAAATAGATCTATTACTAAATGAAAACAAAGGTACAAACCTTAGAAATATCTTCCCATGAAGGTTTAAACTCTAAATCAAAGACGGAGATTGGCATCACATGTCTCCACTTGAAACCTAGTAATTTAATAACAATGATTCAGAATAAACGGAGGTTAGGCTGAGGGAGAACAGAAGAGACTAAGAAAATGAAACGGCATACCAGAGTGAAGAAAGTTCGCATGTCTTCGCCTCCAACCTCGACACGAGGAGGAGAGACAATGGCCGAAGGCATCAGTTCGTGGCCATTGTTGACCTGATTGGAACCGTATCTCACCACCATTGCCACGCTGGGGCTGAACATGTCGATCACATCACCGATAACATTGGCGACCGTTAAGGGCTCTGTCAGTCGAATTGCCATACTGATTGGCGAAATCTGCGGCGGTGGCCTCTCACAGTCCAATGAAACGCAAAACCAAGATCGAAATTGCTTTGGAAATTCCTCTGCCAATTACAACCAGACACTTCCTTCACTGTAACACTCTCTGCAATAAAGTGGAAGTATCATGTGAGAGACAACGTAACATACATTTACTTTATAAATCCGTTTAATAAAAAAAAAGATGGCCACCGGTCCAGGTGTTTTTATTTTTTTAATTTTTCCTTTTGCATGAGTTGCCAGCTTCAGTGTTTGACGTTAAATCTCCCCTTTCAATATTCCTCCACTCCGTAATATCTGGTGGCGAGTGCAGCGATTTAACCCCTATAAAGTTTTTTTAATCAAAAAAGTATCTCAACGACGTGGATCAATCTATGGAATCCACAGCATTAAAAAACGGCGTTGTCCACCGCCACAGATTGTTCTAGATGGTAGTTTTCTGGTTGAAATCTCCCCAATTAAAAAAATACAATTACAATTCAGAATGTTTGAGTTTTTAATTTTTTTTAATAGTGGAAATAGATTCAGTACGATTAAGAATTTTTTTGATGGTGGAAATGGATTCAGTATCATTAACAATTCCTGCATCCGAAATTTTGAAGTTTGACCACTATAACTCAAATGTTAGACCAAATTTATTATAATCTTGCTAAAATTTTCATTATTTTATCAAAATTTCTATTATTTTCCAAGATAATATTTAAATTTTTAAAACCTGCTCTGTAATGCAATTTTTTTTTAATTATTTGATTTTGGATAAGTGTAGAAAATCTCCTGGGTTTGAGAATTTTAATTTTTTTGGTTGTTATTATCGTCAGCCCATTATTTGACTTAACACAGATATGCTTAAAATTATTTAATTATTTGACTTTCGATAGTATAGAAATAATTATTTGACTTTGGATAAGTATAGAAATTTTTGTCGCATTAAGAATTTATTTATTTATTTTTATATTTTTTCCTATGGTTGTTATTATCTTCAGCCCATGATTTCACTGGTTGGAGTGTCGGTGCAATTACAGAAGTGGTATTTTCTGTTAAACCTAACGCGTCCATGGAGTTATTGGTCAAACAAAACTCTCCTATAATGGGATTTTAGGTCAAACGAAAACAAAACTCTAATATAATGTAATTTGATTAGTGGGGCAAGCATAAACAAGAGATCACTTCACACGTGTGAGGTTAAGAATTCTCACATTTGCAATAAGGAGAGTGACACAAAAATACAACTCTAATTTCATGAGTGGAGCAGTTTTCTTTTGTATAAATCAGTGGGGGGACAGTTTTTAATTTTTTAATATTTTTCTCCATATATGAGTGGAGCATATGTAAGGAAAAGATCAACGAATCTATGAGACTGGACAGGCACTGTCGTTTGACATACAGGTTTTACTTTGGCCATTAAAATAATATCTAGATTTGACAGGCAATGTCGTTTGATATACAGGTTTTACTTTGGGGATTAAAGTAAGATCGATTAACCTTAATTAGATAAATAGAGTAAATTTGTTTTTATTAATATTTAAAATAAATTAAAATAGTTTATTTACGAATGGGAAAAATATCATTTTATATTAATTATTGTTAGGTAGGTAAAGTATGATTTAAAATTGTTTTTTACTGATTAAGAATTTATTTTTTTACAAAATATTAATATGTTTTCAAAATCAGGTATTTAGTATCATATTTATTTAGTATTATATTTAGTTAGGTTTAATGTTAAACATCAATACCAAAATTTGTTAATCAGTAATGGGTATGTTGTTGTTTTGATAAACACTTTCCAAAATTTTGTCTCCACTTGAATTTTGGAGCTTCATTGTGATCTTATGATCTTTAATTTCTTGATTATTCTTAGTCACTTCGTGGTCAATTCATAGTTTACTAAGTGTTTAAGTCCTCTTCTCAAACTCTAACTATCGAAACCACTTGTTTACACATGCTTAGTCTTTGATGCATTCATAAGTGCACCCTTTTCTTCCAAACCTAGCAGTCAATGTGCACCTTGGAAAGTCAAGCACTGAATAATCCTTGATGATAGAAATTGTGCATATTGTTATGGCAGTGACTGTACAGTGCCTAAATATAGTGATTGTGAAGTTCTTTGTGGGTGATGATTGCACAGTCCTAAAAGACAGTGTTTGCACAGTCTTTGATGATAGTGATTGTAAAGTTCTTACAGAAAAATACTGCACAATCCCTATGGACAACTAATGTGTTATTCTAGTTGATAGTCCTCTCATTGTTAGTTGCAATTGTATCATCATTCCGGTGAGTTTTCTCAATTGTCGCTTTTGTGCACCTTAGCTTTCACAAATGTCACTTTCACTTTCACAAATATCATTTTTGCTTGCTTTCAATTTAACAAGTGTCTCTTTTGCATTTTTTTTTTCACTTTAGCATATGTTGCTTTCACTTTCATTAACTTTTAGAAGTGTTGTTTTCAACTTTTCTTACCGTTGCAAGTATTTCTTGACACTATTTGTATTCCTACATGTGTCTCACTTTAGCGCATCACTAAAGGTAGCTCTAGCACACTCTTCTACATTAGCTGATCACATATATCATAAGAATATGTGATAGACACATTCCCACAGTTAAGCATACTTTGTAGTTGACACTCCTTTCGTAAGTTGTATTTTAAGTGTCACAAGGTACATTTCATCTGTCCCACTTGGAAATAAGTATCACTTTGTTGTAATTTCAAGGCATGCTTGTTGATTTTTGGTACCAGGAATTCTTTTGGCTTGTGTTGATGTTATCTCAATGTGGGATCACTATTTAAGGACTTGTTTGAATGTCTTGCTCTCTCTTTTCCAACTAATCCCACACTTAGGTATATTTGGAGCATTCACTATCTTTGCAGCTTGCTAACTCCCTCCTCAAACCATGCATTGTGTAGTCTTAAGTCATGGTGAAGCATCCTCTCCTCTTGGAATTGCGCACTATGTAGTCACTGATGAACTTGGGTATTGCAACAAGAATGCTGCAACTCCCAAGGCTATCAACTTTAAATTATCAACTCGGGGTTCGTACAAACTTAAGAGGTATTGACACTATATGTGCAAGATACAATGTGTCCTTTCCTTGCTATCATGGGAGAAAAGAAATGCTGCCTATTTGCAGGAATGAAAGACCGAATCTAAAAATTCTTGTAAAGTAACATGAAATCCTCTATCTACTTATTAACACACATTTCTTGCAAAAGAACCATATTTTAACCCTATTTGTCACATGTGATATTTTAAGTAATATAAGCATGAAATATGATCTGGAGAGTACTAACTACTGTGTGCATGTGTAAATAAAGAACTCATTTTTTTTTTTTAATGTTTTCTTTATAAATGCAAATGCTAATCTTCACTTGTTTGTTGGCAGGGGAGACAGGTATGGAGGAAGAGGGGTACAATGATTTTGATGGCTTGGAGGTCAAGTAGGGGTCTAATCCCAACTTCAATGATGAGTTTTCTCAATTCAAGCTCAGAACAGGCCGCTACAGGATTCCCTATAGGACGTACTAGTTCTCCTACATGATCCCCTACTTCTCCTACGCAATCCCCTGATTTACTGCAGGATGTTACAAATTTACTATATGAAATTATAACTCATCGAATGACCAAGGAAATCAAATTCAAATTGGATGGGACAAATTTTTTATTGACTACGATGTCTTAGGTCTCCATTCCAAGTGGAATCACTCAAAAAAAGCTATGTTAACCCATGCTAAAAAGTAAAAGAAAATTACTAGTCGAAAATCTAGAAATTTGAGAACTAGTGAACTGGTAAATCTATAAAATTCCTAACCTAATCAAGTGAAAATGAAATGAGGTAGTTTTTATTATGAACTAGAATTCTTTTCTGATCTGATGCAAGTGGAACAAACTTGATTGAAGCTCATTAGCATGCTCTAAAAAGTAGCAGAAATTTATTGTTCTTTGCCATAAAGGAGTTCCAGAAATCTAGATTTGGGAATAAGAAAGCTAATCTAAGTATCTCAATGATTACTATGAACTTCCAAATCTTTTCCAAGGATGAAATGATTCTTTTGATCCTGCAAAAGAACTTACATCAACCATTTAACTCAATCCTACAACAAGAAATCATTTATACTAAATGTAGAAATAGAAAGAAATAAAACAAGAGATGAATGTGAATAAGAAGTGAAAAGAAGGAACGAAAATGATACAAAAAGTCTTTGAGGTTCCTGGGATGTCTAAGACCAAGGAAACTCAGAGACCTATGGAGGAGAACAATATTTAGAAGCTGAACATGACAACAATCTTCATTATTTTCATCAAAATGACTACATCGCTGCAAGAAAATACAATAGAGATGCAAAAATACGAGTTCTCTCCACAAGAAGACTAATGAAAATCCCTAGAGGAAAAATCAACTTGGTACTTATACACAATTATTAGGAAGAATTCCCCATGAATGGAGGAAGATTTCCTCACCAAAATCCCTTGACTAGTGGATCTAGTTCCCAATACTAGGAATCTGCATTAAATGGGAGGGAACACATTCATATATTTTCTCAATCATTGGAGTTCCACATTCTATGGCATAATTCCATAATATTTTGTTGATTTATTATTAAATAGTGATCCTCGTGTAGTAGGTTTAAAGTCCCTAAATTATCTCCTCCTCCATATCTTCATAATCTGCCCAATATTCTCATAATATTCCACAAAAGTAAATAATATTAGGCACAAATATGCAATTATTCATAAACCTTCCTAATGAATATATTAAAGGTAAAAATACATTATCTAATGCAAAAAGAGAGGCTTAATGTGCCGAAGGATGGTCATGGGCCTTAATTTATGTTTAATTTAGAGGCATGGGCCTTAATTTATTTCTAATTTAGAGGCCCATCATACCTCCCTGCTGAAAGTGTTGCTCATCCTATAAGAAATTTAGTGACATCATTGTGCCTCATTCATGGCCATGGTGGTCTCTCTCTTGTGCACCCCTTAGAAATTTCTCTTATGAATCTTAGCTGCAATTCTGCAAGGACAAACCTAAAAATCTATTCATGCATAGAAAAATCATTGTTTCTTGAAACCATTATCTTGCTTTCTTCCCCTATTCAAGATGGGTTCTTGAATATTTTTTAGTTTGGTAAGGTCTTCCACATCCTTATCAACCTTCTACTACCTTGTTCCACCATTTTGACACCTCTAAATCCTTCAAAATGCCTTTAGATGAGAACTTGGACATCCTATAGTAATTCCTGTCAAAACTACATGAAACCTTGTTAAAACTACAGGAAACCCTTTTTGAGCATAAATGATAGTTTGAGCCTAGGATAGGCCCTCAACTTGACTCCCATGCCCTTCTCTCATTTCTATAACATATTTTGGGCCTTGGACAAAAGCTAGAAAGAGATTAGAGACCTTTTGGAAAGTCTCTTTTCATCACTGCAGTTTGAGTTCTATTTTGACGGTGGATGCCTCATTTCCTTTTTTTTTCCCTTCTCCTCCTCCCTTGTGGCCTAGATGGTTTCCTAATGGCCTTGGAGTTCTTTTTTTTGATTAGGTATCTCTTAGGCACTGTCATTTTGGGTTTTAGCATAATTTTTTCTTTCTCCCTTCTTGTAGTAGCATTCTGTCTTCCTATAGTAGTCATTCCTTCTCCCTTCAAAGTCTTCTAACTGTATGAGAGTGATGAGAAATTATGTAGGTTTGTGAAAATGGAGAGGATGCTCTGCTTTCTTTTTCAAGAAATTTTTAGGGTGAGATAGGGTTTGTTCTTGATATTATGAAATGGGATGGGTGAATGATGGATAGATAGTGAATATGAAGTGGATGAAGGGCTTAGAGTGCTATGTTGACTTGGCCTTTGCAAAAATTTATTCTTTTAACTATTGTCCTCATTCATTGAAATCATCACCCTTCATAATTTGACTTTTCAACATTGCATGAGTGAAGAAGTGAGCTTCAATTAACTAGTTGAAGGCGGTTGTGACTGCTGACCCATACTTAGCTTATAAAACCTCATCTCTCATGCATTAACAAAAAAATTCTAACTATAATATGCTCAAGAGAAGAGGTCAAGAATATTGAATACCTATACCTACCTGATGGTTGCTGGAGATACATGCATGCTACTACCGAGTTGATGTTGTTGTGCTTCTCATGACTTAGGTACATCTTCTTGACTGCCTTTTTCTTTTTTGTTGATCATATTTTGTTGATGGGTTGTCTTCTTGTTGACGTGTAGGTGATGGCTTCCTCTATTACTGCTGAGCTCTGGAGGAGTTTCATTATGCCTGTAGTTATGATTCTCCTCTTTCAATCATGGTGCTGAAGGTTAGCCTTGTAGCCTGTTGTTACCTGTAAATCAGCTGTTGTAGCTGCCTTTTTTTTTTAATGTTTGTGTCCTTTCTCTATTGGAGGGTAAATAGGTATTGGAATGAGTGGAAGGTGTGGCCATAAAGTGACATGGTCATGATGGGTGTTGGATGAGATGTGGTGAAGTCATTATGCTTTTTATCTATCCCAAAACAGGCATGTGTCATAATTTTGTCATCGGACTGTCTTTCCTGTAGATTTTCAGAACTTCTTGTAGTACTACAAGGAACTCCTATAGTAATTTAGGAAAACCTCTTGTAGCAGACTTGTTTTGTCCATATCTCCCAAACAGTAGAACAGATTGACCTGAAACTTTTTGAGCATGTTTTCATCATCATTATGCACCTATCTATAAAAAAAATTGGTCAATGGATGCATGAATCCTGATAAAAACTAAAAATGTCTTAAGGTGATGGAGGTTGATTTCTTGAAAACCATGCGCTATAATTTTCTAAAATTTCTTGGGAATATGACCATCATCCATATGCATCTCCCCATGAAACAACGTTTTAAAAGGATATCCCTAAAATTAAAAAATGGTTGTAGGTGATGGAGGTTGATTTCTCGAAAAATGTGCACTAGAATTTACCGAAATTACTTGATCATGTTACCATCATCCATATGCATCTCCCCCTGAAACAACTTAGAAAATGGATGCATGGTTTACAAGTTATGACAAAAACAAATTTCTGCTCTATGTATTTTTGTTTCATGTGGTAAAACAGACCGTTCTTATATTTTTTTAGGACAACAAATAAACTAAATGGGAAAACTTGAAAATGATGGGTGGATGGTGGAAATAGACGAGGGTGATGGATTGGCATGGCCTTGGCCTTGTTGGAGTAGTTGAGCAAAGGAGAAGAAAGTCAAAATTTGACTTCTTTTGACTATGTTTGACCTATTTTCTCTTTTGTTTGGTGGCAACTTGTTTTTGTTCCTTGTAGATGTTAGAGAGCACCTACATCCATCGAAGAGATACATGGAGCAAGGATTCTTTTTATTTTTTTCCTTTTTTTTTTCCTTCTAGGCCTACTAGCCACCTCAAGAAGGTTTTCAACTAGTAGGTCTTCCTAAGTGCCTCAAAGGAGGTTTTCACCTCGGATTTTTTTTTCCAGCCCATTGACCACCTCATGGAGGTTTTTAAACAATGAGACAATCTGAGGAACCTCCACAGAGGTTTTCACTTGAGATTTTTTTTTTTTCCTCTTATTTTTCAATTTTTTTTTCTACCCTACCCTACTTGAAAAACAAAATCACCTTCAAGTATAAGAATACTTCCAATGGAGCCATGTGCACATCAAGATGACAGAAAAAATAATGTGTAGGCTTGAAATGTATGCTTTGACATGTACTTGAATTTGAGGGGTCAAATACTCTGACTTTGATGATATCAAGCACAATTGAAAAGGAGAGTGTTGCTGTAACTTAGTAGCTGTTTGGAACCAAACTTAAATATAGTTGTGATACCTCTAGTCCATTTGTTGGTCTGGATCATTCTTCATGTCTTCTTCTACCATGACCTTCAAATCTTCCTCTTTTTGCTGATTGTTCTCTTGAATACATGGAGGATTCAATGGTAACCATGAGGGAGCTTTCTCAATCTCTGATTTTAATGTCTTCTCTTCATCATGTACAACCCACGATTCTGTGGTCTTCTCATTTGAATCTTCTTCTTATAGATGTGGTCCTTCAATGATATCGATATAATCTCTTTTTGCAATACTCTTCCTGAGCTATGATGAATACCATTGATATCAAGAGGAGATGTTTGGAAGTGTTGTACCTCAACATTGTAAGTGGGTTGAGCTACTTCAATGTGTGGGTTTGGAAGTTGTATTACAGGTAGTTGAGTGGGAGAGGATATTTGAGATGGATGTG
Source organism: Pinus taeda (assembly GCA_000404065.3). Lineage (NCBI taxonomy): Eukaryota > Viridiplantae > Streptophyta > Pinopsida > Pinales > Pinaceae > Pinus > Pinus taeda. Next base: position 199,411 of record APFE030114400.1, on the reverse strand, counting down.
GTTGGGGTTGTGGTTGTGATGGAGATGAATGGTAGGGATAACATGGAGTTGGGTATGGAGGATATTGAGGAAAATACTGAGGATATTGTAGATCGATCCCATAAGTTCCTTGCCAACCTTGTTGCCAAGATTGGTTTTGGAGTTGAGATAACCAATGTTGTCAAGGAAAGGGTGTGTTCCAATTACTTTGACGTGGATATGCATAACCTTGAAATTGTGAATTAGGCTCTTGCATCATACTAGGTTGAATAGGGTACCATGATCCTCTTAGAGATACATAACATAGCCGCATTGGAAATTGACTTCCTCCATTGTCCTCTTGGTGAACTTCCTTCAACCTTGATAATGACGAGAAAGATTTAACATCATCTAATTTTGCATCAATGACACAAATATCAACATCTTATTTTTATTCATCTTGAGTTCTTAACATTTCTACTTGTTCACTTAGATTTCTAATAATTTATGTTTTAAAGTTATCAAGAAAATTTCCAAGTTTATCTTAACTTACCGATCTTGATGTTGAATTACTTACCATTCCCCTTACTCTTGATATGTGTTTGCATGTTTCGTAAATTTCTTCAAATGATAGTTCGTATACATCACCTCTACTCATGAGATCAATAGGATCAATCCACTCATCCCTAATGGTTCTAAGTAAGAGGGGTTTTAGTATGCCAGATCCTAAATGATGTAGTTTTGCCCTCTTAACATTATACATGAACCTATCTCTTAGATCCACAAGGCTCTTATCTTCTCTTTGATTCATTCTAAATAATTCTTCTTTAAGATCATGATATTTATATTTCTCTAGAAATATCTTTTGCATATCATTCCACTATTGTATTGAATTAGTCACTAAACTCATGAACCATTTAAGAGCTCCATCCTTCCATGTTGCCGAAAACAATCTCAATTTTTGAGTTTTTAATAAGTAACCATAAGATCTACAAACAATTTCAAATTCAAAGAGAAAGGCTCCTGAATCCTCTAACCTTAGACCATGAAATTTTGGAAGAAAAGATGGAGGGATGTTCTTCATGTGCACATTGATATCAACATCTTGAATGGGAAATCAATGAGTATCTTCCTCATTGTCATCATCCCCATCCATTTCTTCTACATTATCTTCCATATTCTTCTTCTACCTACAAAAGTGAATGGTTATGTGGCTATTACTGCACCACATGATCAAATGGGGGCGTGGGTTGATGTTAGAGAAATTTTGCTTTTGTTTTTATGATTGAATGGAAACTATAATGTAATGCAGTTTTCTACTTTTGAAATTAAATATGCCTAATGCAAATATTTTGTTTTTTTAAAAGGTGAAAAGAAATGAATCAACTAGGGAATAAAACAATGCATACTTTGACACCTCCTCGGCAAACGATGCCAAAAAGTGATGAGCCTCGGTATTGCAACAAGAATGCTGCAACTCCCAAGGCTATCGACTTTTAATTATCAACCCGGGGTTCATACAAACTTAAGGGGTATCAGCACTACATGTGCAACATACAATGTGTCCTTTCTTTGTTGTCATGAGAGAAAATAAATGCTACCTATTTGCAGGAATGGAAGACTAAATCTAAAAATGCTGGTAAAGTAACATGAAATCCTCTATCTACTTATTAACATAGTTTTCTTACAATAGAATCGTATTTTAACCCTATTTGTCACATGTGATGTTTTAACTAATATAAGCGTGAAATCTGATCTACAGAGTACTAACTGCTATGTTCATGTGTAAATATAAAATAACTTTTTTTTATTTATTATCTTTTGTCTTTATAAATGCAAATGCTAATATTCACTTGTTCTTTTTTGGGGGAGACAGGAATGGAGGAAGAGGAGTACAATTATTTTGATGGCTTGGAGGTCAAGTAGGGGCCTAATCCTAACTTCAATGATGAATTTTATCAATTAAGCACGTTTTTATAGGATTTCCCACAGGATGTACTAGTTCTCCTGTAGGATCCCCTCGTTCTCCTACATGATCACCTGTTTTACTACACGATGTTACAAATTTACTATACAAAATTGTAATTCATGTAATTACCAAGAAAATCAAATCCAAATTGGATGGGACAATTTTTTTATTGAATAGGATGTCTTAGGTATCCATTGCAACTGGAATCACTAAAAAATACCTATGTTAATCCATGCTAAAAAATAGCAGAAAATTACTAGTCGAAAATCTAGAAATTCGAGAACTAGTGAGCTAGTAAATTTATAAAATGGCTAACCTAATCAAGTGAAAATTCAATGCGATAATTTTTTTATGAAACATAATGTTTTTTTGATTTGATGCAAGTGGAACCACTTGATTGAAGCTCGTTAGCATGCCCTAAAGAATAGCAGAAATTTATTGTTATTTGCAACAAAGGAGTTCCATAAATCTAGATTTGGGAATAAGAAAGATAATCTAAGTATCTCAATGATTAATATGACCTTCCAAATATTTTCCAAGGATGAAATGATGCTTTTGATCCTACAAAATAATTTACATCAACCATTTAACCTAATCCTACAACAAGAAATCATTTATACTAAATGCAGAAAGAGAAAGAAATAAAACAAGAGATGCATGTAAATAAGAAGCGAAAAGAAGGAAAGAAAATGATACAAAAGGGCTCTGAGGCTCCTGGGATGGCCAATCCCAAGGAAAATTAGATTCATATGGAGGAGAACAATATTTAGAAGTTGAACATGACACCAATTTTCAATATTTTCATCAATACAATTACATCCCTATGAGAAAACACAATGGAGCTGCAAAAATACGTGTTCTCTCCACAAGAAGACTAATGAAAATCCATAGAGGTAAATTTGACTTGGTACTTATAAAAAATGATTAGGATTCAATTCCCTTGAATGGAGGAATCTTTTGTCACCAAAATCCCTTGATTAGTGGATCTAGTTACCAATAGTAGGAATCTACATTAAATGGCAGGGAACACATTCCTAGATTTCCTCAATCATTGGAGTTCCACAATCTGTGCCATAATATAATAATATATTATTAGTTTATTATTTAATGATGATCCTTTTATAGTAGGGAGAAATTCCCTAAATTATATCCTCCTCGAAATCTTCATAATCTGCCAAATATTCTCATAATATTCCACAAAAATAAATAATATTAGGCACAAATATGCAATTATTCATATACCTTCCTCATGAATATATTAAAGTTAAAAATACATTATCTGATGAAAAAAGAGAGGTTTAATGAGCTGAAGGATGGTCATAGGCCTTAATTTGTGTTTAATTTAGAGGCATGGGCCTTAATTTATGTCTAATTTAGAGGCCCGTCAGTCACTTCCTCGAAGGACTGCACATTGCGCAATCACAATGCTCAGTCTCTCCCTCTTGTCCCTAAAACTACACAATTATCTCTTTGAGTTAGTCTTCCATTGTGCATTGCACAATATAAGTCAATAGTGAGGCCTCATTGTCTCCTTGACCAGCAGGAACTATACAACCACTTGGCTTAGTCTTTCCTAAACTGCACATTGCATAATCATAATGAGTAAGCTTGCCTCACTGCATGAATGTCTCACTCAAATGAATAGTTTTGTATTCTAGTCCCTCAGCCATTGCACATTGTGCAATCACAGTGACTATATATTCATTAATTCTCCCTAGAATTGCACACTAAGCAATCCCTTAGCCTTCTCATCTGTCCTACACTATGTCATGGATTCAATTACTGAATTGCATGAAGAAGTTAGACTAGGAGATTTCCATATTGATGTTGTCTTGTCATGAGTGAATTTCATTTGTAGGTACTATATATTGACATGACAATATGATTCTCAAGAACGATGCCAAGGAGATCATGCAAGAACATATTTGTGAAGCTAAAGAGAAAAAGAGACTACCCAAAGAAGATGAAGGGACACTAGATTATGATGGAAGATTGAAGATCAAAATCAAAATGAATACTTCATATCATTCAAGATCTTAGAGGATGAAAATTAAACACATGTAAGACTTATCATGAAGATACAAGGGAGCTCATAAGGGAGAGGCTACATGAGAGCACTTGTGAAGAATAAGAAAAATATGAACAATCATGAAGAGCCTTTTATAGGCGATTTTGTCACCTTTGGTCAATATGCCTACAAATTGGATCAATCAACATCCATGAACACCTTGTCATCATCCCTACACAAATACCTAAGCATGACTCTCCCAAATCCATGAGTTTTTGACCTTGACTACTTCATTGTAGTGTTTTTAAGGCCCAATGCACCTTGGCCCTTTAGGGACCTGCATTCAACAACATGTTTCTTAGTTATGCATCTGCTCTGATTAGAGAAATTTGGCCGTTGCTATGGGTGAAATTTAGGAAAAATAAAGTGAATGTTGAAGCTTCCTCTTCTAGAAGCTTCTCAGAGTTTTTACAACCATTTACCTTGGATAATAAATTTGAATCCTATCTTCCCTACCTTGGAGTTTTCACCTCTTATCCCTTGAGATCATGCTCCCATCAAGAGTGGATCTTAAGCCTACATTGATAAATGGATAAGAATTCCTAAACTACCAAGCCACAGGTTGGCTTTTGGAGACTAATCATACCCTTATGTTGTTGCTTCATAAGGGAGTTATCATTCCCATGCATTAGGGTGGATTTGAGGTGTACACTGTTGCAAGGAAGGGTAAGTCAACTCAGAAGGATCTCTACAATATCAAATTCCACTTTTGGTTGTAAAATGTCTCCCTTTCATATTAATGTAAAGAGTATGTCATTTCCTTGCATGTGTTACATTATGTTTATATAAATGTGTTTCAATGCTATGATGATCCATTGAATATAATGATTTTATAATGCTACATAGATGTTGTAGATCTTTGGCTTGTTTTCTTTGTTTGTGTAGGTTCAAATTATAGTGATCAAAGTTATGGGTGGAGCTTACAAGCCAATAAGAGAGAAGAGCTAGCGGCAGATCACAAGTAAGCATATTTCCATAATGGGGATCAATTTATTTCCTTCGTGGTTTCATTGACTTTTTCCCTTGTTAAACCTCTTTAATAGACATCCAATGTCTTACTCAGTCTGAATTGACGTTAGGAAGATGTTTCATTCAGTTGCATTTTTTTGTGTTGGAAAATCTCTTTTCCTTGATCAATGTGCCCTGTGGTCTACTAACAGTGCATTGCAGAGCGACCTAGCCTTCTCTGTACCTTGTTGCATAGCACTGGTTGTCGTTGACCCCTGTTTCATGCAAAAAATTGGTTTTTGATGTTGTGCTCTCTAATTAACTTGATTCCGGTTGGTACTCCTTGTGTCCCCAAGTTCGTTTATCTCTCGCAAAAGCCTTCAAATTGTTTTCTTCTAGTTTTGAGTGACTTTGATAATAATTTTTTTAGATTTTACTTTTGTCTTGTCATTAGGTCATTATAAAACTAATTGCTTGATCATTCGGTTACTTGAAGGAATTGGTGTTTCAGTCATCATTTTGAAAAGTGTTTTTTTATTAGTGATTAGGCAAATGTCTTAGTTTTCATTTGGAAATGAAGTGGAATTGAAAAGAAAAATCTTATGCATCATGCATTGCATCTAGGGTTTCGTGAGTGAAATTGTAGTTAGAAACAATTGCATTAGGGGAATTTCCTAAAAATATTGTTTTTTGCATCTTGTATGCTGCATATTTGTTTTTCTCTTCCCTCCCATATATATATTTTCATTCAAATGAAAAGCTTCATTTTATCACGCTATTTTTCATTTTAGGACATTCAAGTGAAATTTGTGGTGAGCCTTGAAAACTTAAACTTAACTCAATATAAAATTTAAAATTTACTGAATCAACCTAAGGGTAATTTGTAACATTAATGCAAAAATCTAGAGGTCTAGGCTAGAGATGTGTTCCAGCGTCTATAAACATAGGAACTTTCGTTTTTTTTAGTGTTTCATTCTGGGGGTGATATCCCGTTCCATGTACATAAGTGTATTAGAATGTTCTCCACATACCTATAGGTATATTGGATGTCGCTCCACTCATGAAAAGTATATGGGAACACTCTCATCGTATGGTTACACATTAGATAACACTAATAAGGACTTCACTTCCATGTATTTTCAAGTATATTTTGTAAGTTCACCATAGGTTTCTTTCCTTGCCATAGGTAATTGAGTCGATTGCCTTGTACACTGTGATACATCGAACACAACATTAAAGGAGATTTCCTTCCTGTGTGTAAATACTTGCTTCTCCGAGGTTGTATATTGTAGTTTATAATTGCTTGGTAGACCTTTATGATTAGTTTACCCTCTTTGATTTATTTTTTTTAATTGTTAAAATTTATTAATCCAACTTGGTAGAACAAAACCCTTTACCTCGTCATTCATGTAAAATGAAAAATAATCCTCCTCTTCCACCAAAGGAAACTCATCGTCATCGTAAGAAGCATAAGAAAATGTAGACTACCAAATCCAGTACTTCATGAGCTATTACTTCTATTCCCCCATATAAGATAGATCCACAAAAATCATCTTTTCTTCGGTGGTGACTCTGACACAGTCAAAAACAAATCACCTGAAATCTCTTTACATGAGGTTATTGAACCTGAATTTCCTGAGTTAGAGACAACTCAAACTAAGGTAATACAACCTGAGGTACCTCATCCATCTACTCATATTACTTCAGGAACTTCTCATTCTCTTTTTCTGTCTCATACACAATCCCAAACTATATATATTGGACCCAATGGTGAAACCCTTCCACTTGGTCCTGTGAGTGTCGAAGAGATTCCACATGAAGAACCTCAACGATCTTCTCCCATTCGATTAGGGGCTCATTTTTATGATGACCATCCTTCTCATTCTCCTCATACTCCATTTCAAACTCCTTTATCTAATTCTTTTCCTTTCAACTCACCTTTGAGTTTTCCTTGGAAATCATCTTTGGGATTAACCATGACTGAGTATTCCATGATTTCCCAACCTGTATTTACTACTATAGCTGATACAACCCAAGTTCCAACCTCATCCATGTTTCTAACGAGACTAGAGGCACATTTATATGGTGGCATGTTTCTCCTAGATGGTTACCAATCCTTGTCCGCTACCTTCTCTGGTGCAACATTCCGCCAATGGACACCTACCATGACATCTACATCTAGAATTTTATCTGGAACTTTGTTAATGAGTGCTACACAGTCTACTCCTATCTCAACATATACACCTATGGTTTAGTAGCAGACCAACCCTGATCTTAGTGGACATGGTTCAGGTTCATTTCCATCGCCTCAAGTTAGTGCTCAACCTAAAATGAGTCCTCCCTATTTAGGAATGGCTGATAATGTTTTACAACCTACTTTTCCCATCCAAACTAGTTCATTTGTGGCTTCATCTTTAGCCTCTCAACCGATTCCATCTACCCGTCAAATTTTTGTTCAACAACCCATCTCTCAACATGTTCCAATCCATATTTAAATTGGAATGAAAAAAATTATAGATATAAACATAAATACAAAGATGAAATAAAAATAACACTTCATTTAATTAATATCAAATACTGAAATACGCTTACAAATAGAATGGAAATAAGACTAGCTCAGGCAATGGTAGCTTATCTCTGAGAAGAGATGTGGTGGCTACATGCCTATGAACTGTGTTACAATGAAGCTCAAATGTATATTTGTTATTGAGATACAATGGAATACCTTAAACATCCAAAAACCTAACCCTAGGAGATGAAGTGTCACGCTATGGGTCTTTTTTGGGTAAATTAGTACATCAACTTCTCGGTGTCATAACTTTGGCATACGATCTCCGTTTTATGTGCACAATACCTCATTAGAAAGATCTTTCTGAGGAATACAAATTTTTAAGGACTAGTATTAAGCAACACCCACCAACTTGTGTCCCATTTTTCCCTAAAAATGTCATTTAGGGCCTCAAAATGGCTCCGGAAGTTCAAGACTCGAAAAACTACCAAAAATAGTAAATTGTGGTACAAATAAGGAAAGTGAAAAAAATGAAAGAAACAATGGTGGGGTCCAAGTGGAATAGGCAAGTGGCCACCAATATCCACCTGCATCATTCCTCCCATCTTAGGGAGCAATGGTCCCCATTGCATTGAGTTCCTCCATGAGATGAGGAAGCTTCTATTGAACTTGGTCCTTGGTGAGCCACTTGCCCTGGTGAAGGAGTTAGACTACTTTGACAACTCGATATAGTTGGATCCTTTGCAGTCAGGTGTTCTTGATATGCATTTCCATGATTTGATCAGTTGTGGCTTGTTTCATGCAATTTGGATTTAATTCTGTAGGTGTCAGTTGTTCTGCAATGTCTGAAGTTTCTAGCCATGATGGGAAGTATGGTCGAAGACGGTCCATATTGAACAATGGGTGCAAACCAAGGAATGGGGAAATGATGAGCTCAAATGCATTGTCTCCCACATCCTTGGTAATCGTGTAAGGACAATACCACAGTTGTCTAATTTTATGATAAGCTCCCGTAAGGCGTTCCTTTCACAAATGCAACTAGACTTTGTCACCCACCTACAAATTGTGTGGCAGCCGATGTTGGTCATGTCGCTACTTGTACTTCGAGTTTGATTTCTCCAGAATATCATGGACTTACTGGCAGATATGTTGGATGTGCTGAATGAAGTTATTTTCCTTATCAACTTTAGATTGGACATGAAACGGATATGCCTGAGTAGCTACAAATGGTATGGCCACATCAATGGGACATAATGGTTGGAATCCCAAACCCACCTAAAAAGGGTTGTGGCCAGTTGAGCTATACAATAGAAATACATATATAGTACTTCCACCATTTTCATGACCCTGAAATGCCCAACAACCCGACTGTAGTGTGCTTCCCAAATTATCTTGGCATGCTTGCTTGAAGGAACACAAATTGGTCCCAGGTGGCATAACATGGTAGCCTAGAGGTGAAAATATGGAACTTTCTAACCCTCCAAGAGTGTCTTGTATGTGTGGCTAAATTATGCATCTCTTTTGTAGAGAAGTAGCCAATTAGGAGTCTCGTGTCCACAAGAATTGAGCACGATGATTAATGCCATGCTTAGTGGTGGGTTGAGGTAGTCTGCAACATTATTGGTGCTTCCCTTCTTATACTTGATATTCAAATGGAATTGTTGGAGGTATGTGAACCACTTATGATGGAGATCATTCTGTAACTTCCCTTGCATCTGTATGAATTGCAGGGGTCGTTGGCTTGTATGGATGACCATTTCCTTTCATAAAATGTAATGGTTCCATTGTCAGCAGACCTGCACAATGGAATGCATCTCTTTGTCATAAGTTGGATACTTCTGGATTGTGTCTGAAAGTGTCTCACTGTGATATGCCACTGGATTCCCCTGTTGAGTAAGGATTTCCCCAATAGCATAGTCAGTGGGATCTGTCCTGAGCTCAAATGGTTGTTGCAAGTCTGGTAATGTGAGCATTGGTGTAGAGCATAGGTGATATTTTAACTCTGCGAATGCCTTCTATTGGTTTGATGGGCCCTAACCTAGTTTCAACATTAGTCAGCCAAGAAAATCCCTACACTACTGGCCCTTTCTGCATTAGCCTACGCAGTGCGGACTGAAGCCTCACTTCAAGCAATATGAGGGGATGCAGGAACCAAGTTTTCACACCTTGAGATGGTTGTGATGTCAGTTTTACAATTTGACTTTGCCTTTGCGCAGATCGATAAGCCTTTAGGGCTTATTGAAGTACTTCTTCATTAGTCTTTTAGAACCTCCGCAAAGGTCTGTGATCGTCCTTCGCATAACCCTAACAAGCCATTTAGGCACTTACGCGCCTCTATAACTACTTTCCTATATAGTTTCCTGAATTATCTCAAGTGTTCGCCAACTCTACCACGCAATTAAGATTATCTTTGTGTGAATATATATTTCTACTTGTGTTCATATAACAGAGGAAAACATATAGATTCATGCATTAAATTAGCAATAAAACATAAACCTAGTGCTTAACATAAGATAATCGTATGCAATTGAAAGAAGTAAAATACACAGTTGTTTCAGAATACTTCTCTTTGTTGATGACTTAGATTTCTAGTACAGAGTCTAACTTCCCTACGGACATAGCTATAGTAGTCTACACACTCAGTTGTGGACTTTTATCCTAGGCCTCTACACACTCAGCTACAGAGCCTCTTTCCTATGCTAAGACTCACGCTCTTAGTTCTTCACAAACTCAGAAATGACTCCAACTATTACTTCCCATTCTAAACTGAACTATCTTAGACTCCTCTAAGACCTCCTTTTTATACAATCCCATGGTCTGCAGACCAAGGGCAGATCTCATCAAGCCGACACAACCTATCTAAACTAAGGGCAGAAACCATTTCTGACTCTTGATATATTCATGCTCCACGACCACAAAATGAGGAGACTTTACATTTCTTTATACAAAATTCCGGTTTTCTGCCCCAAAACTTGGGATTTTAACTGCAAAATTGACTCAGGGGGACCTGTTCCCAATAGGCCACCAACACAAACATGGTGACTAGCTCTCTAGTCACTTGACTGGTGTGGATAACTTGGCATGAATACATCTGTTACATAGTAATTTTTCACTGCCTTCACTCCCAGTCCTTCTACTATTTCATGTGTCCAAGTCAAACATGCTCATACTGAACAAATGCTCTCTTATGCTACGAATTGACCCACTTTTCCTAAGTTATCTGCCTCATCATGACTATGGACTTAATATATGTGTTGAACAACGTTCATAAACAGTCCAGTGCTTCTAGCACGGAAGTACATTTGTTTCCTACGACGGTTCGATTTCATGCCCTGTCGCAAGTCTATTTAATATATTTATCAACGGTTTGACTAGCTACATTACTTAGTTGGGATGTCAGCACTAGAGATCTGTTATGATCAAGCGATGATCCAGATTGGGAGAATCCTTTCCAACAGTCGGCCTTCTGGATGACTCCAGACCTAGTTGTTGGCATATTTTATGTCACCCTTTCTTCCCTGGTATGGCAGTTCCATCAATTGTGCTACCTTCCTTGGGGATAAGCTCTCTCTTCCACCATTCATGGAGACTCCTTCTCCTATTTAAACACTCACCTTTGTTATGATCAACTAGTTGGTAAATTCTTGGATTGAGCAGTGCTGTTAGTGCTTTTGAGTTTGATAGATAGTTGGTGTGAGTGTGACAAGTGTGAGAGTGTTGATAGCTTGTGGAAGGTTGTGAAGTGCCCTTGACTTTATGTAAAACTTGTGATTGAGAGAATGAGACTTTGTATGTTGGGAGATCCATCTTCAAAAAGTGAATGCTTGAAGAACATACTAGCTAGATTCCTCTGAGAAGGCTTGTGATGTCAAGACTTTGGTTGTAAGCTTGCTCTTCTTTCATTATTAATACAATCAATGATGTTTTCCTATGTCTTGTATGTAATTTAATTGATAGCTCATGACTTCTTGACTTTGTGAGTAAATAGATTATTGTTGTTTTCCGGTTACATGCTTTGTTTTATTTCCTTTGGATTGTTTCAGGTTGATCACTCATTGAGGAGAAGGAAGTGAGAGTTAGAGCAACACAATAGAACTCCATTGACCATCGGTTGAGGTAGGCCTCCAACTATGACTGTTTAAGGAAAGCTATTGTTGATCTGTCCTTGTTTGTGACTAGACCCACTCTAGGGCTAGAGGGGTTGCCTCTGTCCATAGAGGGAACACTTTCCTGCATCACAACGTCCCAACTCCACTTGGACTACTGTAACTTCGACAATGCACTATGTTTCCACCTACTTCATCTCCTCGACCAGCTACTCTGTTGCTGGCCCTGCACTATCTGATTGTATCTTCTACTGAGTCACTTGCAAACTAGCTAGCTTGCCTTCAATAGTGGTCGTGATCAAATATTCTTCGTCAAGCCAAGGCTTCAAGTGAACCTTCAAAACTGCTTCCTTATGTTGAGCTACATTGACATGCTCTTTTAACAACTTTGCCTCCTGCAGCTTTGCTAACCTTTGTGTGATATTGACGATGCACAACATCACTTTAACTTTGTCATATCACTGTTACAGCTCCCGCGCCTCCGTTTCCAGCCTTTGTACATTGGGGTCTACTTGCAGGCTGGTGACTACTTTGAGTGACTTCTCGAAGCGCGCAGCACAATCCTTTTCTACACTGTCCACTACTGCCATGAAATCTTTCACAATTGTCTCGTGCTTCTATCTGAATTCTGGTAGAGTTGAAGGCTGGGCCTTCAACTACAATTTTGTAATCTTGAGGTTCAATTCAAACTGAACCTTTTCCAACTGTATTCTTGTGTCGTGCACTCCAACAACGAGCTTCCGAATCTGCACATCTATTGGCTCATCATTGGGAATGTCTAGCTTTGGGATAGACTTGCATGCCTCAGCCACTACCTTGGTCGTGTGGTCATTTTTTTCTAGGATGGCTTTGATGAGGTCAATAGTGGAATCTCTTTATACAACCATCTGAGCATTGTGAACTTTCTTCTCATTGATTTCCTGTAACACACATTATTCACAGGCCTGAAGTTCCGTGATCATGCCATCTTGGAAAATGTGAAGCTCCTCATTGGGAAGCACTGTAAAATTGAGCCTGACTCCTTTGAGGGCACTGAAAGTGAGCCTGTCAGCTTCGGTACCTATAGTTAACACTCCCTCCAGCAACACTATTTCCTGGGGATCCATTGTGTTCACCATCCCTATAGCTTTTGATGTGCTGGGTGCCAAACTAGTTGATGCCACACTTCTTCGTGCCATGTTGGTTTGTACCTGTGACACTTGGATCTGCAATTCCCACAGACCCATTTGAATGGCACCCAAGGCCTGCTATTTCTATAGCTCAAACTACTATAGTAGTTTCGTGGTGGAATCCCTTACCATATCATTGATATCATTCAAATCACCTTCTGCTAAGGAGATCAAATCGAGAGAAGTCTTGGTTGCCTTAGACTTCTTTTGCGACTGTACCTTCTTTGGATCTCTATTATTCTTAATGTGGAATAGAGTAGTCTTTGGGTTTGGTCATCCTTGTTTCGATCACTGGTCCTCCTCCTCTGTCTCTGAGGAAGGTGACTTTTAATTCCTGTTAGAGCCCTGCTCCTCTTCTTCTGCATGTCCTCCCATCTGCTTCATGGCAGCATGGTCTACCTTGGCATTGTGCTCACCCACCTTTTTTCTCTTTATGGCTAACTGTTCCATCTTCAACTTGGCATCTTCATTTTTTCTTGCACTGTGAACATGCGAGACCCAGCTGTCAAGTCTGAGGTAGTGTGCCAATCTTCCATCCAACGGTCGAGGACCATTGTAATCGCATCGTCTGTGGCCAGAAATGGTAGGTCATAAAATTTCTACTTAAGATCCTTTTCCACACATATCGAGACATGGTGTAAGTTTACCTTGAACTCCAAATACTCTTGCAGCTTATCAAAAATGGTTAGTGACAATCGTGATTTACGGTTGATGGCCATATGTATACTCATCTCCATCAAGATCCAAAAGATCCTTCTGTCTTTGACCCTTTGTTGGTACTTCATAGCCCATAGAAAAGAAAAATTCGTTGCTTCTAGAAGGTCGTGCGTGACTGGAGGAAACTGGCTATCTTATGGTAACTCCCATGTGACTAGAACTATGGACATCAACATCCATGCATAGTGGAATGTTTTGCTATGATCTTACACCTCTCTACAGTTCATGACAAAATCCGCATAGAGGTAGCGTGCCCTGTTAAACTGTACATCATCAGCACATTGTGTCGCTAAGGCTACTACTGGTGCTGGAACTTCATCTGTGCGACAATTCCACATAATCTTTCCTACCAAGATTTCCATCTCTACTTTGACATGGGGTCAATTATACTTGTGATGGCGTAGGCATGCAAATTCTTAGCGAGTTTGAATTTGTCCTTCATTGCTTCAGTGAGGTTGCGCTCACTTGTCTTTCTGCTCAACGCCATGCCCTGATTGTCTCCCAAGTGCGGTAGCTGAGTGATCCTATGGATTAGAATGTTAGTGATGGGTATCGAAACTTCTAGCCACATACATCCATCATGCACCAAGCAAAATAGCTACTTCATCACTACCATGGTTATGGCTGTGTGGTTATAATGCGGTACCTATAACATTTGTAATAGACCCGCCTTATTCTCCTCTTTTACCCACTTCCTTGGCTCTAGCATGGTCACACCAAAGTCTTTATAGAAGATGTGGTCCATGACTTGATCCATCATTAAATGGGGAAAGTGTTCTGTATCAGCGAGATCCTAGTCCTCCAATTTTAAAAGGGGGATGTGCCCTAGGTGCGGTCCTTCAAAGATGATTTGGTCTGGTATTAAGGGTGTGTGTAGTGTGACCTTACTTTCATCAATATACTTCAGAACCTTTGTCTTGCCTCTACATGGAGCAATTTACTCGGGCATTTTAGAAATGGGGCCAGACCCCTCCACATCAATGTCCTCTGCCCCCTCCATATCAATGTCATTCACACCCACATGGATTTCTTCAACATCAGCCTCAGGCTCTAGGTCAATCACCTTGCCCTTGTCCTACATGGTGGGATTTCCCATTTGTGGGTACTTTCAGGATGATGTGCACAACGGTTCTTATGCTTTTTGCTTATCCTTCTTTGATCTTGGACCCTCCTTGGTCAGCGTAGGCCTAGGCCTAGGTGTCCTTGGCAATTTAGACACTTCTACTAGTACTTCAACACTTTCAACCTCTGGGGTAGCTCCCTCAGTTGCCATTACTACCTATGGGGTAGTTCCTTCAACTGCCATTGCTTCTCTTGCACTCATGATTTCTGCGGCCACTAACATAATGCTAGACAACAATTCCTACATATCCATTGGAAATTTCTAAGATACTGAACTCACTATCAAAGCTTTGAAGATATTAGGGTTCATACGTGCCTAAGAGCTTAATACCTCAATCCTCAAAATGCCAAGTGTTTTTTGATGGGTAGCCACCTTTAATTTATAGGCATTTTGGAATTCAAATCCAATTGTTCCCCCCAAAATTCATTCATAAATGCTGGATTGGTAGCGGATTTTCACAGATCTTGCCCTTAAATTCTGACTTAAATGCTGCCCCCCCTCTCGATTTGGTCATTTTCCCACTGTGAAGTCATGAACAGTGACCATAACGATCACTTACCAACTGCCTTGTGTGGTCCCTTCTTGGATAATGCATCTCCCTGCACATTTCTGATGGCACTGTGACATTTCTTCATTCCCCATAATTCCCTAATCGCACAGCTCCCCAACCCAGGCAATGTAGTTTATAGTCCCGCGCCTCCTTCCAACTACCTGGAGCTCTAAGACTATGCTTCCATCATGTAGTCATCTAGCTGGATTTCCTATCTATGGCTTCAATCGACTGCCATTCACCCATCCTGGGAATGGTTCTCCATTCAATTTTGCCAACTGAAATGCTCCACCATCGGTAATCTCCTTAATGAAATAGGGCCCCAACCAATGCATCCTAAATTTCCCTGGAAATTTATCAAACTTGTTGTCATATAACAAAACTAGATCATTTACCTTGAAGGTGTGTAGTTTGATGTGTTGATCGTCCCATGCCTTTTGGCAGTCCCTTTGAACTTGTTGATGAAATCCAGCTAGAAATCTATCCTCTTCAAGTTTCATTAGTTGCACAAGCCTCTCTTCCAGGGCTTCGCGATCCGTCATTCTTGTGAATGTTGTATGTGCAGACTAGGTACTCCATTGCCATCACAACTTCTACACAATAAACTACTCTGAATGAAATTTTTCCAGTCAGCTTCTTACAAGTCGTCCTGTAAGCCCATAGCACCACGGATATGCACACATCCTAGTCATTCCTTGGAACATTGCAAACCTTTGTTAGTGCTTTTTTAAGTATCTTATTAAACACTTTGACCATGCCATTAGCTTGCGGGTGATATGGCATTCTCTTTTGATGGTAAACCTGAAATTCCTCCATCATCACGCTGATCATCTCATTGAGAAAGTGTGTACCAAAATCGCTCATTAGAATTTTTGGACAATCGAACCATGTCAGCACATACTCAAAGATGAATTTTTCTTCTGTCGCACTTGTATAGTACTTAACAAGCTACGCCTCTGCCGATCTGGTTAAATACTCAGTTTCATTGATGATGTACCGCGCACTTGTCTTCTTCCCTGGAGGTTGAATTGGCACTACAAATTTTATCACCCACTTCTCGAAGGGTTATAGTGATATCTGCAGATTCAGCAATAGCTCATCCCTGTGTGAGGGTCTTCCCATCCTTTAGCAAGCATCACATGCCCTATAATATGCTTTTGAATCATTATGTAAGGTCGACCACCATAACCCAGTGCATAGAATCTTTTGTGCTATTAATTTCCCTCCAATATGACCTCCCGCGGCTCCATAATGAGCCTTAGTGAGGATGTTGTTTTGTTCAAACTTAGGCACATAATTTTGCAATATTTCATCTGATCCCATTTTGTACAAGTTCCCTGCAATGACAGAAAAGTTTGCCGTGTGCACCGCCAGTTCCTTCTTCTGTTGACTTGTATAACCTTCTGGAGTTGTTCCTCTCATTAGGAAATGTATAATATCTTCAAAGTGGCTGTCCACGACGGGTACTACAAAGAGCTACGCATCAGGTAGTCCTTCCTCAAATTCATAGGTTCCTCTCTCGTTTCAACGCACGACAGATAATCTGGTCCACTATTCAAGCGTCATGGTTTCACAATAACTTCAAAATCATACTACTGTAATAACAATAGCCACCTACATATCTTTCCCCCCAGCACAGGCTTGTTCACCAGGTATTTCAACATGAAATGGTTCGTATATATCTTATAGTGTCTGCCCAAAAAATAGTCCCTCAACTTCTAGAGCATGTACACCAAAGCTAGTCATTCACGCTCTTTTGTGGAACAATTTTTCTCTTCTTTGGATGACTTCCTACTTGCGAATGCTATAGGATGATCCATGTCCCCTTCACAAGCCTATGTCAGTACTTCTCCCAATGTAATACATGATGTGTCCAAATGTACATGAAATTCCTTCTTTCAATTTGGGAAGACTAGGATCAATGCGGTGACCATTTTCTCCTTTAGCACATCTAAGCTCTTCTGGAATTCTTCATTCCAATAGAATGTAACATCCTTCTTTAACAATTTTTCCATCGGTGCAATGATTTGGGCATATCTCTTAATGAATTTCCTATAGTATCCCGTATGCCCCAACGTTGCACGTAGCTATTTCACACTCCTTGGTGCCTTCAAATTGATTATGATCGTGATATTCACAAGGTCTACCATCAAACCTTGTTTGCATACCATATGGCCCAACAAGATCCCAAAAGGGACACAAAACAAAAATTTCTTTAGATTGAGCATGATCTAGTACCTTTGACATGTATCTAGCATCCAACGTAGACTTTCCACATGGCGCTTCACGGGTCTGAACACTATCCAATTGTCAAAGTATACTTCCAGAAATTTATGAATGAAATCCTTGAATGCTGCGATGACTACGCACGAAAATATCGTCAGGGCATTCTTCAGCCCAAAAGGCATCACCATATACTAGAAGCATCCCCATTCAGTTACAAAGGTCGTCTTACTTCTATCCTCTGGTGCAATCTTGATTTGATGGTACCCAAAGGACCATTAGTGAACGAATATGCTTCCTAGCTGCCTACATAATCCAGGACCTCATCACTAAACTGGGTTGGGAAGGGGTCATGCACACAGGGATCATTCAACTTCCTGAGATCTACACATATCCTTATTTCTTCCTTCTACTTCCTTTCCTAAACTACTATTGGGCTCACCCAATCAGATTCCTTGACCGGTTCAATGATACTCGCCACGAGCATCTTATCTAACTCAACGCGGACCCTTTCCTTATACTTCAGATTGAGGTGGTAACGTATTTTTTTCACAAGTTTCACAACTGGTTTCAAGGTGATCTTCATGACACCTAGGTGTCCTATTATTCCTTTAAGATCAGAAAACTTTGTGGGGAACAAGTCCTGATATTCACGGAGAAGTTCGACAACCTTATGTACTGTCGCATTGTCCCAATAGTCCCCAATATTTTCAAACTTTTTCTTGGCCTTCGTGCCAATTCACCTGCCTGGTCTTAAGTGGCTCAGTTATATCTAGGTTCTCTAGTTGTAGTCCTTCAACTTCACGGTGCCCTTCAGTCTCTGGAATATTAATCTCCCTTGGGTCTTTGTCTTATTCTTCCACTGTGACATTGTAGCACTACAATGCGTGGCTCATCCAGGTGGTCCAATCAGGTTGAATCAGGTCTAGTGGATCCTGCGATATCCTAAAGATGGTTGTCCTAACCTCCTGCAATGCTTCATTGGTAGATTCAAATCAATCCTCAAAGCTAAACGTCATTAGAAATTGTTGGCGCAAAACCTCCCATTCTTTGTTGCCATGATGAACTTCTGTCTCCCAGTATGAATTCATTGGTATAACATCCAAGGTATGGAAAAATAGATGGACCCACTTCGTCTAAGGCTTCACTCCATATACTTTAGTGCATTTGACAAAATGATTGTGTGGATCATTTATCCCATCATACTTTTTTGTAAGTCGTACCTTCAAGTGGCCAAAGCATATCCTCATCATCCTTCTATATTCGTGGCACTCAAAATTTTCCTTGAGCATACCCCACCATCTTGTGCATGTAGGGCGTAGTGCCCAATCTAATGCCTAGAAGTGATGTGTCTCTGGTACTTCCCTTTCAAAGGCATCAAAAAGTGATCAACATCAGTTAACCCATCATAGTGAGGTAGATTTCTTACCTCTGATCATACACAACACAATGACTTGGTCATCATATCACAGCGCAATGTAGATACTTCATGCAGTCGATTCTACCAGTGCTCCAGTTCTTCATTTGAATCCACTGTGCAGGAGCTCTTGTGGTCACATGTAATACATCTATCTATTATCAGATTCAGCCTACCTTAATCTCACTCTGTTATCTTGTAAATCTGGTCCAAATTGTCATCACCTTCATAATCGCAGACCATTTTTGTATAGCACGGTCCTTCTGCAGGATCCAATGGCACCACTATGCATAGCGATTTCTTCTCAAATATAATCTTTCACTTCTTCAGGTTTATTACCCCATTCATGTTAGTGGCCCAATCGATCCCAAGGAGCACAGGGTAGGGATTTCTATCATCCACAATTTCTATTACTTCAAAATCTACTAGTACTCTCGCACCTTCGATGTAAACTACTACCCCCTACAACCTCCCCATTGGGATGACTTTCTACTGATTCGTCATCCTTAAATGAATTAGAGACCACTCTACCATAGTTCTCAACATTGTTTCCCATGTTTGCTTCAACAAAACATTCGCGTCGGACCCTAGGTCCAAGATAACTTGGTCCATTTCGTATTCTCCTATCTACGCAGTGAGTCTCTTCTCACGTCCAGTCCTTGCCTTATGCTTACCAAGCTTTCTGACTACACATAGTTCATTAGTATCATTTTCCTTTCCAACACACCTATTGATAAGTTCCTATAGTCCCTTCACTACCTTGCTATCATGTAGGAGTTTCATGCAGGTCTATAAGAACATGGTAATCATGGATGGGTCCATTTCCTCTATTGGCTTCTCCTTAATTCCTAAGATAAAGGCCTCAATGAAACTTTTCTTTGCTTCCATAAATGTTTCTTTTGCACATTCCAGATCAAACCCAGTCTCCTTTTTTGGTGCTTTGTGGACCCACTCACATTCTGCAAGTTTCTTCCCCTTATCCTCACCAGTTGTCATTCCACTTCACAACATAATGTTTACCTTAGGGTCTTCCTTGTGAGGCTCTACCCTTATCATCTACAGGTTCTGAGTCAAATGCAGAGGCTTCACCCCCTTTTCGTGAATCTTAGCCAACAATATAGGGGAATCCTCCATCGCATGGTCAAATTGAGTACAATAGCAACATGAGAGTCACATCAAATTCAAGTAGTCTCTTGTATAGTGTCCTGGTCCTCCATAATTGTAACAAATAAGTTGCCCTCGACTTCTACTTGGTCGTCCTCCACTTTGGCCTTGCTCGCACCCCTAATACTCACCTCACACTCCTCCAACACCTTGGTCCAGAGTCCACGTTTTAGCCTGCACCTTGTATGTAGGTGTCCTGTCCATCATTAATTTGTAACTATGGAAATTGCACTTGTCATGACCTACTGATTGATAGAAATTGCAGAAGAGATATTATGGTGTCTGTACGAATTTCTACAACAAACCGAAATGGTCAGTCACATGTTTTCCAACTACCTTGTAGATAACACACCATATCGCGGGCCCTATACATGTCCTTGCTGCAGCCTCCGGCCTTAGAGGCATTGGTCCCCCTACTGTAAAATAATTCACAAAGCCTGTAGTGTGATCCTTGTCATGCTCCTAACCTTTGTGTTTCAGGCACCAAACATCTTTACGGACCTCTGGGTGAGATGTTCTATCTTTCCTCAGACTTTGCATCTTGAGGCAAAGGTTCTGCAACTGCATGTGAATCTATTGAACCCCAGATTAGCATCCTTAATTATCTTGTGCAATCTCATCATGATTTCTAGAGCTTCCACCTGGGTCCCGATCTTCTGTTGTGATAGTGCAAACCTTAGGTGAGGCAAGAGCGAGGCCACAAACCATTTGCAGTGCTACCCATCAGTCAGATCCATGTTGGCTTCATGGATCGTACCCTTCCATCTTTGATACAAATCCCAGGGTGTCTCTCCAGTCTTCATGATGATCTCCTTGAATCCCACAATGGATTGCACTTGATAATTAGATCTACATAATTTCTTATTTAGCACAGTCTAGATATTTACCAACATGGATGTTGGGTTATCAGTGTTGTACTTAATGTACTACGTTAGTGCGCAGTCCTGCAAAGCACTAACCAACGTTTCTTTCTTCATTTGATCATCCGTGATACCCCGAGCTTCCCATACAGCCTTCATGACGAACCAAAATTGATCTGGATCTTCATTTCCTACGCCCTTGAACATAGGCATCTTTTTGTTACTGGGAATAGT
>APFE030114400.1:158541-170609 GCA_000404065.3 Pinus taeda | reverse complement strand
TTCAGGATGAGCTACGGATGTTGTACATGCAGATCCCAGAAGGAAATACGTGGTTACCTATGGGATGACTAATATTTTCATGCAGGACTCAGTTAGAACTCAAGTGAGTTGAGTTTAGTGGACTGGAGGTGCAGTTGATGGAGTTGTGTTCAGTTTAGCTTTGTTAAACTGGTTGTATTTAGTCTAACTGGCAAATAGACTAGAGATGAGTTGGGTGAATTAGTTATTAATTAATTCACAAGTTGTTAACTCATAATACAACTAATGAATACATCAGTTAACTCAGTTGCATGTCAGTGCATGTTCAGTTCAGCAGGGACAGGTGTTAGAGAATCAGATTGCTATCAGTTGTGACTATAGTTGTGCATCAGATCTTGCACAATCAAGGGAATGAGTATGCCAATGAGTTTTTTCCCACGTATTTGCCCACATTTTAGCTTATGCTCACGTCCACAAAGAGTGAGTGACTATTTTGCAGGTGAAAAACGAGTTTGGTGAGCCATTCTCATCAGTCCTTGAGCAGGTATTGAGCAGTGGAGGCAGGCAAGCAGTGGAAGAGATTTGGAGATCAGATCTGAGCTGTATTGTGTGTAACAGAGGTGGAGATACTTGTGAGAAGTATTATGCTGTGTAATGTTACATGACTCAATCATTCATATACATATAGTTGGGGTTTTTAGCGAGATGCTTTCCCCGGGATACATACTGTGTTAATGTGTGAATGCTCTTGATGTTTTATTGTTATTGATGCTGCTATATTGATGATCAACGTAGAGGAGCTTATGTATTGTGTATGTTTTGCCGCAATAGTACATGATCACGATAATCTCCATTGAATATGTGTTAAATTATTCAAAATTTCTACATTTTTTAATGAGCTTAAACACTAGGGGAAACATTTTCTCATGACTTATGTTTATTTTTTAACAAGCTTGAACTATGCGCTAAAACTGCTCGTGGAGGGTTTATTTTTTAATGAGCTTGAATCCTGCAGTAACATTCCTCACGATGATGGTCATTGAGTCTTTGATTCACCATTAGCATTTTTTTCTTTCAAATATTGTACTACCTGTTCATTTGCTTCATTTTCTTCATCAAATCGATTAGAAATGAAAACATATGCTTGATAAATGGGTTAAAAACACTAATATTTTACTTGAATTACATGCATGGTAAATTAAAAGTGTCTTTTACCTCTCATTTTACTATTTCATTTGAATTTGGTTTGTTGGAGCTCTAGAGGTGCGTTTCCCCCTGATTTTCACCAGCGGATTCTGGGAGATTCTATTGACAATTCTTGATGTTGTTCGGACCAGGTAGGAGCTAAACTTGTGCTCTTCAATTGCATGCCTTTCATTTTGGATTCTAAGCTTGTTTCCTTGTCCTACTGAGCCTCTGGGGTTTGAAGAACTCGCCCTAGGACCATTGCACCCTTCCTTAATCGAAAGGTTCAATGCATACTGATCTTCCCACTGACTAGTTAGTATGCATCAATCCCAGTACACTTGTTGGGGTGCGATGAGCGCAGGGAGGAAATTTTTTGCACAGTTTCCTCTTGGGTTTTTGCCTGTTTTTTAGCAAATGAAGATCCTGACTCTTCCCTTGTTTGTTTTTCAGAGATTCATTGGAGCAAAATGGTTGTTACATGGCAAGAACGCGAGCATGAAGAAGAGGACGCTATTGCTTTACATGATCCGGGCACAGTAGCTGCATTACGGAACTGTGGCCTATTGAAGTTTTTCTGTATCTCTAGAATGAGGCAACAAATCAGTTTGTTGCAATATTTACTCAATGCTTGGGATCCTATCAACCAGGTATTCTAGATTAGGGGCAAATCTATCCCCTTGACAGTGGTGGACATCTATTTTCTTACCGATTTATCGAGGCATGGTGCCTCTCTCTCATTATCAGGCTCCGCCCGCGGGGGTGAGTCCGTGAGGGAGTACATTCGCCGACATTGCAAAGAGGGATCTCAACCGAGTACAGACGACACGATCAACATCTGAGATGTCACTGACCGGCCCTTGCGGACCATTCTATTCACTTTTGTTAGACTGGCTGGTAGTTTTTCTCTTCACATAGCCAACAGATCTTACATGCAGTATGCTTTGGAATGCCTTGAACTGAAGGTGTTCAATTGGTGTGATGCAGTACTCTCTGTGATGAAAGAACAATTGACCAAGGTGGAAAGTGGAAGATCCAAGAACTTTAGTTATGGTTCTATTTTGACCGCTTTCGCCTTGGAAAGAATCCCACTGATGCGGCCGCAGTACATTTCACTTGGCCTACCTCCACCGACTGAACCACAGATGCAGAGATGGGTTGATCTCATGTCTTGGCACGCTGTCCAGCACCAGATTTCTTTTTCTAAGACCTTCTTCAAGTGGTTCGATCGTCAGGAGATGGTTTATGCGAGGTTCCCATATGCTGGTATGGATTTCCGAGGTGATTCAGATTTGGTCCTGCCGGTTCTCGAGCAGTGGGGTGCCATGGGTAATTCTTCTGACCATATCTCTATTCATTATTCTTTATATTGTTCTTATATTCTTATGATCAAGACCAGTCAAAAATCATGTGCTCATGTAGATGTTGGACCAGTTCGACCGGCAGTACGCCGCAGAGACCCAGCGGCTGCTCCAGCGGGAGAGGCTGTTGGGAGGGCCATCCTTCGCAACCTTGATGTGGTTGAGACTCTTTCGGCACTATAGGACCAGATCAAGGGTCTTATCCTTGGTATACCAGATGTGAGGACTGACGAGCTGCCTCTGCAGTTGCAACGACATACTACTAGAGTGCCGAGTTGATGGACTAGGCTCTTACGCATGATTGCACAGGCAGTGACTTGTTATGACTAGCATCATTAGACTAGGGTTCCCCCTAGAATTTGGAGTTTTCGGTCATTTGACCAATTTTCTCTTGGTTACAGAACATATGTACAAACTATAAACAGTTATGAAATATATTTTTGATTTTCGGAGCTTTATTTTGGTTATGTTACATAATCCTACTGCATATATTGATGTGATGCTTCTTTTTATAAATGTTGTAAATGTCTATCTAACACATAATTTGCCAATGAGTCTATTAATGTGTTTAAACTTCTAGAAATATGTTGATATTGGATGAAATCGAACTGTCTTTCCAAAATTTTGACCCTTAGGAACATGCAATAGATAGCTGGATTTCATACAGAATAGATGTCGGTGAGTTGTAGAATGACGAGTTGTGTGTCTAGCCTAATGACAAGTTAGCATATTCCATGTGTGATGGCATCAGAAAGGAGTTCTATCAATGCATTTTATTAAGTGATATTGTTCATAGACCGACTAATACACACTCCTCTGAAACTTAATAACTCGTTGCTGGGATTGAAAATGGCCCATGCCGCAGAAGACTGGTTCTGCGAACTACGACTTGCTCCGTCAGCATATCCAACGAATGATTCCAGTAGGTTTGACATCTACAACGAATGCAAAAAGTGTATTATTTAACCAAACTAAATGCTCTTGGTGAAAACAAAAATGTAACAAAAGCATGAGGATTACTATGCGAAATCAAGCATAGTAACGCTTGAGGTACAACTCATTGCGAGGTTGCGCCAGTGGAATCCCATCATAGTCCATCAACTCGTAGGATATTTTGCTAATACTTGTTTAACAATATAGGGACCCATCCATAATGATTTGAATTTCCTTGCTCCCAACTTATCGGATTCCTGGCTGTAAAGTAAGACTAGGTCACCTTCTGAGAAGACGCGTGGTTTGACATTCTTTTCGAACTGTACTTTGACTTGCTTCTTATGAGCTTCGTTAGCCAAAGCTGCATCATGACAGGTTTCAACCAAATGAATTATTTCTAAGAAACGATCCTCTTCTTCTGAGGTTCCAGGGAGAAGTTCGACTGCGAGTTTGAGGGATGAGATTTCACATTGAACTGGTAAGATTGCTTCTAGACCGCACATCAATTGAAAAGGAGTGAATCTGGTTGCATTTCTTACCGATGTCCGGTATGCCCACAAGGACGAGTATAGGATTAGCTACCAATATAATTTGTGGAATCTGATCATCCTTTGCAGCATGCGCTTTAGGACTTTGTTGATTGCCTCAACCTGTTCATTAGCTTGTGGATAGTATGGAGTAGAGCTGTTGTGGGACAGTCCTAATTTCGCAGCCAACTCAACCATCATGTGATTGTGAAAATGTGATCCATGATCTGTGACTATGGCCTATGGAACATCGAATTTGGAGACTATGTGATTAAAAAAGAAAAGGGCAGCGGTTTCGCCATTGTTGTTTAATGTAGGCATCACCTCGTCCCATTTGGTAAAATAGTCTACTGCGACTATGATGCACCCATGCCCCCGGCCGAGGTGGGGTTACATGTCATGAAATCTATGCCCCATTTGGTGAATTTCCCAATAGATACTACTGGTTGCAGCAGTGTGGGTGGTCTTCTGGTTTTGCTATCGAAAATTTGGCAAGCATGACAACTTCTAACTACAATTATGCAATCTTTGAACATTGTTGGCCAGAAGTATCCTGCTCACAAAATTTTCTGCGCCGTAGCATAACCAGATTGATGCCCCCACATGCACCTAAATGATAGTAATTTAGGATTTTTTTGGCCTCCTCAAGGGTGAGGCACCTCCGCAGAACTGTATCGATACCACGACGGTAAAGAGTATCATCGATGATGACGTAGTATTTTGCTTGGTATCGAATAGGTCATTTTTCAGAGCGTGAGGTATTAGACCTATATGTTTGTGTCTGGAGATAAATGATTATATCTCTATACCACATATCGCTTGAAGATATTAGAAACAAATTTTCATCCACGATTGCTTCTTCGAATGTTGCATCATTGGACGATGATGGGAACCAGGGCTTTCTTTGATTTGGATTTTTTGAATTCCAAATCAAACTCTTGTAGAATTACTATCCATTTTGAATATTTCCCCCCAACAACTGTCGTGACAATATATAAGTCATGGGGTTGCAATCTGATAAAATGGTAGTTTTCCTGAAGAGGACGTAATGTCGAAATCTCTGTATCCCTTGAACAGCTGCGAGAGAAAGCTTTTCAACATAGGAGTATTTCTTTTCCATATCATTTAAGTTTCGGCTTAAATAATATATAGGATGTTCAATTCCATTGTCTTCTTGAACTAAAACCATAGCTATGGTCGTATCTGCTGCAGCCAGGTACAGGTTAAAGTCTTTTTGATAATCATGAGCATACATTAATGACGCTTGTATTAGAGATTTCTTTAAAGCATCAAAGGAGGCTTGCGTGACCTGCTCCCAAACGAAGGGTACTTCCTTTTTCAATAGATGAGTATAACCTTTAGCTAGTTCGGCGTAATTTGGAATGAACCTCCTAAGGAAATTTTCTTTCCCTTGGAGTTTCTGAATGTGAAGCAAGTTTGAAGGTGGAGACAAATTGATGATTGCCTGAACCTTGCAAGGGTCGAGACGAATCCCATCCTTTGAGACTATGAAGCCAAGTAAATGACCAAAACTGACACAGAACACACATTTGTGTGGATTGAGTCGTATCTTCAAGCGTCAACAACGTAGAAATATTGCTCTCAAATGGCGTGGATGATCGGTCCGCTTCCGCGCATGAGCTGGGAGATCATCGAGATAAGGTTGAACGATGTTTTTGATGTCATGGAAAGCATAGTTCATTGCTCTATGAAAAGTTGTCCCTGCATTCTTCAAACCAAAGGGTAGCTTGCGATATGCGAACGTGCCCCATGGACAAATGAATGCAGTCTTTGAATGGTCCTGTGGGTGGATATTTATTTGATTATACCTGGAAAATCCATCCATAAATGAAAATATTTCACATCCGGCGCATTCATCAATTATCTGGTCGATAAAGGGTGTAGAGTAGTTGTCCTTCGGGCAAGCTTGATTTACATCCCTGTAATCAACGCACACTCTGATCGTTACTTGTTTTTTATTACAGGAACAATATTTGATACCCAATCTGTTAGAGGAACGGGGTAAATGAAACCAGCATGGAGGAGTTTTTCAACTTCCACCTTGATGGTAGTGGCTTTCTTGGGGTGCACCTGCCTTAATCGCTGTCATACCGGTTTGACATCTGGACACATCTTAATTTCATGTTCAAATATGCTCGAGTCGATGCATGGTATTTCGTCATATGACCAAGTAAAGACATCTCTAAACTCGCGAAAGAGAGTGCTATATATTTCCAGTTCTGAAGAAGAACAAGATTTGCCAACATGAATATTCTCTACAACATTTGTTTTGGTTGAGATATTTATGGCAGTAGTCTCTTCGATATTGGATTAGGTTTCTCTCGGAATCCACCGTATTTATAGTATTTGTCAGAAAGTCAAATACTGAAGGATGGTGCAGGTCACTGGAATTATCTTCTTTCCAGTTCAGAAGATGGGAACGATGGTGGTAATCTTCCCATGGTGCCCCATAAATCATCATCTATTGAATGATTCCTTCATCTATAGAGTGTACTTGTGACCAAGGACCTGAAGGGGTGTCATATTCCTTAGACCTATCTATCCAAGTGCTCGATGAGTGTTGATGCGCGTTTGCCTCCCATGCTAAAAACATTGATTTCTATAATATTTCCAGTGGGGTTAGAGGCAAAACTTGCGAATGATCCAATTTAAAACCGTTTTCTGACATCTTTTCAATGGAAGATATCATATTGCAGGTTCCTACATTAGCCACTTCCACCAAATTCGTAGAAGGTGGTAGGGTAAAAGTGCCCATTAATGTAAGGTCTTTTAGTATGCCTACTCCAATATTATGAATCATGCTAGGGCTTCCATGGATCATTAGAATGCTTCCTGTAACTTGAAAACTGTTGGGGAGAAAAAAAAATTGGTCAATGATTGTAATTCCTCCTTGGGAAGGAAATGCAATTTTACTAAAGTAGGTCGACACAACGGCTGCCATGGCATATATCCAGGGTCTTCCTAGTAGGATGTTGTAATCGAGATTTCTGTTGTTGACTTCAACATCGATTTCTACTATTTTTCCCCCGAGTTCAACTTGCAAGTTACTTAGTATTCCATACTTGGTGTATGTTCGTCCATCAAATGATTTTAATGTCGTTGATGATCACGACAAGGATGGAGACCCTAGAGTTTTCTAGCAACTCATCAACATGATACATGTGGATGCCCCTCATCAATAATTGTTCTATGAACAATTTTGTTGAGGGATTTCACTTGAATGAGGAAAACTAGTTGAGCTGGTAACTAAGGGTCATATCCATTGTCATTAAAAGATACAAGATTGGAATCTGTTGGGTCAATCCCACCTATTGCTGATAATAAAGCCTGCTTTGGGAGGGGCAATTTTGCAGTACCTCAAGAGTCGACATTGCGGATTGCGATTGAGCTAAATCCTCCACTATATTATAGTGATGTGTTGATCGGGCATGAGGATTAAACATCGATTTGTGTACTACTCCCTTCGGTGGTTTTATTGTTAGTTCAGGAATGATGGGTGGCACGACTTCGGTTGAAGTTGTTGTTAAACTACTAGGTTGATAATAATCCTTGTTTTTCAACATCTGTGGATTCCCGTAATATTTACTCCTTGTTGTTATTAGAGCATCATTCAGTTGCTTTGAGACTGACAACATTAGTACTTGGGATGGGAAGCATTTTTGCTAGCAACCAGATTTGTTCCTGGGTTTGGAAACAGATCTCTCAATATAGCCAAGGTTTTCTAACTTTTGAAAGATTTTCTAAGTTCTTCTTTATATGGACAATCTCTGGTCCAATGATCCTAGTCACATATATGACACGAGTTTTTTGGTTTCCCATTCCCAGAAGGGTTTGCAAAAGATTTTCTAGGAGATGAGTCCTCCTGGTTTTTCTTCTTCCCTTGTTTTTTCTTCTTGCCTTCTGGTTGCTTGGTTTCTTTGCCTTTATCTGTCGACATGGCATTTACTTCTGAGGCTAGAAGTTCCTCATTTGCACTTTGACTCGAAACCATGCGGGCCTTTTTCGATGTAGCTTTTGCGATTTTAGTGCTTGTCGTACCTATCACACCATCACCGGCATGAGAGTCTTTGTTTGATTTAGGAGGCGAAGGAACGAAAAATTATGGTCTAGGAGCGTCAGGGATTTTATTGTAGAGCGTGCCAGACTAAGTATAGATCAAGTCTAGATATTGTGCACGAGAAATAACTTGATCTTTGGTGATGACTCCTCCCTTTACCACATCTTCTGTAATAGTGGGTAATAGTGACTTAATAAACCATTCAGCCAATAGCTGATCAGGAACATATGTTTTTACCATTCTACAACGACGTTGCCACTCATGAATATGATCGGATATGTGAGTGGCTGTTGTTTTTTTGAAATTGGTAAGTAGCTTAGTTCCTGTTTCGTACCTGATAGGTAACTGAAAATGGGTTAAGAAGGTTGTGGCTAGGGTACTGAAGTTATCAAATGAAGCTCTAGGCAGTTCAATATACCACTTTGCTGTCGGACAAGTTAACGTGCAGTGAAAGAGACGAAGCCGAATCAAATCATCATTGAGAGTGTTTTATGAACACCATAGATGAAAGGTCATCACATGATTCGATGGGTCTTGACCCACATTTCCATTAAATTTAGGGATATCCGATGGACGTTTATGCAGAATCACCGGCCACTAAGGGGTGTAGGCAATTGGATTGTTTGATAGTCGACTCAAATCCGGTAACTCTAAAGTTGCCACGAAAGGCAACTGTTGATTCAAGCTTAGTTAAGCATACCCAGTATAAGACGGAATTGTTTGAGCAATCGGCCTTTACATACCAGCATAATGCATTTGATGTTGGTAACTTTGGTAAGGTTGATGGGCATAACCATTAAGATATGGTTGATATGGCTGCCCATTACTTACAAAGACTTGTTGCTCATATCCTTGGTAAGCCTACTGGAATTGCAGTTGTTGGCATTGCACCAGCCATGGTTGTGAAGCCATGGGCTGTTTCCCAGTACTGACTGTTTGACCAAGATGGCGATTGGTGTTCCCCATTTGAACTTGTGCCATTCCACTAGTTGGTGATTGTGGTTGTGTCAGAGGTACAAGAGATCGTTGTATTGCAACCTGCAAAACTTGAGGTTGGCATACAACTGGTGATGCTTGTACTTGCGATACTACCACAATAGCTAACGTAGTGGGGATGTTTTTCATAGGAAAACTTTGTTGTATCCAGCATACAACTCTTGGTTGTTGAGACAAGATTGGTACCCAACCACTAGTTGTGATTCTAGCATAACCCAAATTTTGTTGTGAACTCATGCATGGTTGTCCTTCTGAGGAAGACAATGAAAGGGTATACGACCCTCCATACGATGGTAATCTAGTACTCAAAGGAATGATTTGCCTTTGGGAACTAGTTTTCCCAAATTGACCTTGTGACGGGTCAATTTGTTGAGACTCAACGTAAGAGATTCCAAATATAATTCCGGACGAGCAAACGGGAATAGTCCATACTGTCAAAATAGCCCCTGGATGGACTCCATCCAGCGATTGAAAGTTGGTTGGGACAGATGGCATGCTGGGGAACATTGTCGGAATAGTAGAAGGAGCTTCTGTTGTTGTTGTGTCAGGTGACATAGTCCTTGATGTTGACAGTTGTTCAGACATATTAAGCCTATCAAAAGGATTCCTCAGCGATCCTTCAGGAACTTCTGAGGGCGAGTGAATATTTTCTGATGAAGAAGGTTACAGGGCGATCCCAGCTCCAAGTTGCGTTAGAGTGCTAGATGGAGGATCTTCCACAATCTCTTCTATGACAATCAATCCAGGAGGAAGAGACAGACCGTCAGGTCCGCAAAATATTTCTCGTGCCGAAGAAGATGTAAGTTCTACAACAACAGATGGTTGGGGAGTAACACCTTCAGAATCGGCTATAGACAGAGCTGGTTTAGGAATAGAAGTGTTAACCATCACACTAGGATCACTTGTAATGTCCTTTTGCTATTGCGGAATTTCTTCTGTAGAGGTAGGGATACCAGAAATGTTTAGAGTAACTGAAGTCTCTGAGGATGTTGGTGTCTGCTCCAACCAACCTAGGGGACTTTGATCCAGTTAAATGAGTTTGCTTTGTCCAGAATGGTTTCACTTCCGGAGTCAATGATGGTTGACTCGTAAGTCTCCGCGAACAACGGGGTTTTGATTGACTTTCTTCCACGATTCCAGATTACTTGATCAACTCAAAATAAAAAGGGAAACATGTTTTTTGAATTAAATGAATTTTAGACGCTTTAACACAATATTTTTTTCAATTTTAAAGAGTCGAGAAAAAACAAAATATGACTCTAGTCACCTTCGATTTTTATTGAGCCTGAAGTGACGAGTGCTCAAAGAACCTTTTCCTTTAAGGAGTCTGAAAAGGAGAAAATGGACTTCTTTCGAGATCTAGGTAGAGAGGATTACCAAACCAATCGTAAAACTACAGAATAATTTTTATGGTACGGCGGTCAATCTTCCTGAATGTTGTGTTCAGTGCATTGCAATCGATAGGGCGACAGACATGGCTTCCTAAGGATAAAGGATGCAGCCTATTGTGGTCTCCCAATATATACTTGACGGTACGTGGGAGCACAATTCCATACTGGCACTTGCCGTCTTAGAGTGGAGGAATCACCCAACCAACACTAAAAGCAACGGTTACTAGGTTTTACGATGCCGGAATATGTCTCTATCCTAGACCTCTAGATGTTGTGTGTTAAGTTCCAAAGAGTTGTTAGATTCATTAAATTTATTTTAAGTTGATCTTGCTTAAAAATTTTCCTTTCAGGTCAACCGTGTGATGTGTATATAATTCCTAAAATGCAGTCTACGACAATAAACAAATGCTTAATCTTCTTTGGGCAATGAAAATCCTAGCCACCAAGGAAAGAAAGTCAAGAATATTTTCTTCATAGAGCACAGAGCACATGCTAAATGCACAGTCCTAAATCAAACCAAGCTGTTGAAATGCAAATGGACATGCATGTATTTGTTTTCAGCTTTCTTAATGTATGAATGGTGTTAAGAAAGATATGTGCAAATCTGAATTACTTTTAAAGTAACTGTACTCAACAAAATTCTTTTTCAAAATGAAGTGAAAGAAAGAGAGACACTTTGCGATTTTGAAATGAAAATTTCTTTTTGACACTTTAAAACTACTAACTCAAATCCTATGCAATAGTAACTATATAATCGACTATCAAGAACAATGGGATTGTTTTCCAAAACTGAAAATGACAGCTACAACACTTTCAGATCTAGAGACGACAATTCGACTATGCTACTTTTTTGTAAAAGAGAACTGAAAATGACACACAATTCATAAAAACATTTACATTTCTTTGCACTAAGGAGGCGGAATAATGCAAGAGAAGGGAGTTTTCACAGAAGTGGACTGACTACAGACATCAAAACTCCTGAATAGGACTGAAAATAGTGAGAAAAAACCACAGTCTGAGGGTAAAGTTAACCCTCCCTGACCATCGCACTTGTTATACAGTGAAACAAGTATGCAACGCACCTACTGCACTAAGGAAGTGCGATGCATACAGACTACCTTGAAGGCAGGGTGCGATGGTACCAGTGCGAGACTTTAAACAGGTTTTCACTCACAGTTTGCAATCTAGTTCAAGGATTTAGGCCTAGTAAGTAATATTCATTCTATGTAAAACACAGGGGTGATCTAAAGAGGTTACTAGAGCCACCACTTAGGGCAATTAGATTTCTTGTAGATCTATTGCTTAATTCATAAACAAAACCCGGAGATAGACTGAAGCAGCATTGAAGGCTAGCTGGCCTGACTTCAGGCTCCATCTGTAAGTTTATAAAATAAACAAGGATAGATAGGCTAACAAACAATCTAGTCTCTCCCCAGTGGAGTCGCCATTTTGTTACCGGGAATAGTGTCCACTCAGATGCTACTATTCCCACTAAGATGGGTGGCTATCTTAGAAACAAACAAGTAAAGTCTACTATTGTTTTCTTTTATGAAAATAGACAAGAGGAAGACTAATAAGACCGACCTTAGTCTTTTGCTTGATTTCCTCTTCTTCTCGA
>APFE030114400.1:101916-148372 GCA_000404065.3 Pinus taeda | reverse complement strand
CATGTCGTTGTCAATCATCTCAATCTGGTTATGCATTAAATGTATCTTCTTCTTCTCATTCTCATGAGTGGCTCATTGATTCTGGAGCCTCTTATCACATGGCCAAAAACAAGCCATGTTTTCTTCTTTACATGATTGTAACACCAAAAATATATATGTTGGTGATGATAGATCTCTTAATGTTGTAGGGACTGGAACTGTTCATCTAGACAATGGTCAGTTTAATGATGTATTATGTGTTCCAACCTTATCTAGCAACCTTCTATCTGTATATCAGATAACTCATTCAGGTGAAGGTAAAATTTTTGAATTTTCACCTCATGATGTTGTAATCAAGGATCTAAGAGATCCTAAACAGATTCTAGCTACTGGTATTGCTGATGATTCCACAAGGTTGTACAAGTTTCACAACTTTGGGTCATCAAATCTTCCTTCAGTATTTGTTGCTCATAATGATGAAGTGAGCAAACTTTGGCATGAGCGATTTGGTCACTTAAACTATCGCTCCCTTCAGCATCTATGTAAAGAAAATATGGTGACAGGTCTTCCTATGGTATCTTGCAGAGATGGTGTTTGTTCCGGATGTGTACTCGGAAAACATCATCGGGACAGTTTTGACAAACGTGCCTCTTGGCACGCCTCGGCCCCTTTACAGCTTGTTCACAGTGATTTGTGTGGTCCACTTCCTGTTGCTTCATTCTCTGGCTGCAAGTATTTCTTAACTTTCATTGATGATTTCTCCAGACGCACTTGGGTATACTTCTTAAAACTCAAGAGCGAAGTATTTAACACATTTTTGGCCTTCAAAGCCTTTGTTGAAAAACAATCTGGACATCAAATTCTTAAGCTAAGAACTGATAATGGTGGAGAATATGTTAAAACCACATTCATCAACTTTTGCACCGAAAATGGAATTCAAATGCAACATACTGTTCCATACACTCCACAACAAAATGGTGTAGCTGAAAGGAAAAATCGCACCTTAAAGGAAATGGCTAATTGTATGCTGCAATCTAAAGGACTCAGTCTTAGTTTTTGGGCCGAAGCAATTAATTGTGCAAATTATATAATAAATCGCACTCCTACTAAGGTTCTAAAGAATATCACTCCAGAAGAAGCTTGGAGTTCCATTAAACCAGATGTAAGTCACTTTCGTATTTTTGGAAGTGAAGCATGGGCCCATATTCCAGATGAAAAGCATAAAGCTTTAGACCCTAAGAGTGAGAAATGTACTTTTGTTGGATATTCTGAAGATGTAAAAGGTTATAGACTTATTCCATTTAAGTCCAAAAATGTTATCATTAGAAGAGATGTAAAATTTGATGAAAATAAATCGGCCTGCGAGCCTAGTCGGCGGATGTGCCACCTCTTCCTATCTCTTCTACTTTTGAAAACATTTCTTCTTCAGATGATGAAAGTGAGGATGACAATCCTCCCCCACCTTCTCAGGATCCTCAACTTCCAAGATGGGTCCGTGCTACTCGGGATGCAGCAGGTGATCTTGCCGGTGATCCTACAGATCAGCGACGTACACGTTCTCAGTTTGAAAGAGCCTCTTCTTTACTGGCTCAAGCTCCAGTAAATCATGATCCTGACACTTTTGCAGAAGCTTCAGGCCATCCACATTGGGAAGCAGCTATGAATGAAGAATATCATTCATTGTTGGCAAATGATACATGGGATCTTGTTCCTCTACCAAAGGGACGCAAACTTGTTAGATGTAAAGGGGTTTACAGAACCAAGTATGGACCAGATGGGAAAGTTGATAAACATAAAGCTCGTCTTGTTGCTAAGGGATTTTCACAGGTTGAAGGCATTGACTACACTGAAACCTTCTCCCCTGTTGCCAAAATGAACTCTATCCACCTTGTTCTTTCCCTTGCTGCCTCTTTAAAATGGGAAGTACATCAGATGGATGTTAAATCTGCCTTCTTGCATGGGGACTTGCATGAAGAAATCTATATGGAACAACCCATTGGCTTCATCCAAACAGACTCCAGCCTTGTATGTCGAATTAAGAAATCTCTTTATGGTCTCAAGCAAGCTCCTCGGGCTTGGTATGCCAAAATGGATAACTTTCTTTTAGAATCTGGCTTTTCTAGGTGTCATTCTGACAATACTGTCTACACCAAGACAGTGGGAAACTCTCTTATCATCCTTGTTCTTTATTTTGATGATCTTATTCTTACTGGTAGTGATCCCATCCTTATAAACCATGTGAAGTCCAGCCTTAAAAAGAAATTTGAAATGACAGACTTAGGACACTTACACTATTTTCTCGGTCTTCAAGTCTTGCAATCCAAGGAGGGTATTTCCCTTTCCCAGTCCAAGTATGCTTGTGATATTCTTCGTCATTTTCACATGGAAGATTGTAAGCCAGCTCCTTCTCCCTTTCAGTCTGGAGTCAAACTTTCAGTCTCTTGTACTTCTCCTGAAGTTGATGCTACCTTATACCGTCAACTTGTAGGAAAACTCTTGTATTTAACCCATACTCGTCCTGACCTTTCCTTTGCTGTTGGCCTTGTTGCTCGTTTTATGCAAAACCCCCGTGAAAGTCATTGGAAAGCAGCTAAAAGAATACTTCGTTATGTTCGAGGTACAGTACAGTTTGGGATTCATTACAGTGCCAAAGCAGCTCCTCTATTAGTTGGTTTCACTGATTCTGATTGGGCTGGTGACCCTGATGATCGGAAGTCTACTGCCGGTTATGTCTTCACTCTTGGTTCAGGACCTATTACATGGGCTTGTAAGAAACAGGCTGCCATTTCTCTTTCGTCAGCAGAAGCAGAGTATCGTGGTGCCGTGGAAGCTAGTAAGGAAGCCTTGTGGCTTCGTCAGATCCTATCAGAATTTGGCTTTGAGCAGCAGCATTCGACTACACTTTGGTGTGATAATCAAAGTGCCATTCAGCTTTGCAAAGATCCAGTTCAGCATCAGCGCAGCAAACACATTGAACTTCACATGCACTTCATCAGAAAGCTCATTCATGACCATGTTCTTGAAGTGCAATATTGTTCAACAGATGATCAGGTTGCAGACATCTTCACAAAGGCTCTCACAGAGGCGAAGTTCACTAAACTTCGATATATGCTTGGAGTTCAGGAAGTTGTCACTAAGGGGGGATAGGCTCTAGTGCCTCCTTCCTTCTCCTATTGTGTCATATTTGTAAATCCTTCAATCCTATCCCAAGTTGTTCTTAAGGGGGGATGTTAGGATATTCCGACACATAGGAATAGTTAAGTTCAACTTGGTCTAGTATAGAGTTAGGTATAGCGTTAGGTAAAGTGTGTTTCTTAACCGTTGTACATTTTGTAACTTACAATCCGACGGTCACGATATGTAGTGATCCGACGGTTCACTCTCTCCTCGGTATTACCGACACTTGATCCGTGGCTTGACACCCGATTGGTCCATGAATTCTATTTAAAGCGCATGGAGGGTCATTTGTAGGTTAACCGTGCATGAGAGAAGCTTATGTAAATTTTCATTCTTTTATTAATAAATTGCCTGTAGTAGCCACGTTGGCGCAGGCCGTGGACTGTTTCCCTCTCTGAGGGTTTTAACCACGTCAAAATACTGGTGTATTGATCTGTGATCTGTTTGTGAGCAGTGTCCTTTTGGTGTTCTGTCTGAGGAACTTACCTTGTAAATTCCTACAGTATCTGTTCCATCTTCTTCTCTTTGTCAATCAGGTTCATGCTCTGATTGATCATTCTTCCTATTGCTATCATTTTCCTCCATATGGCCTATTTCATCATCATCTGCCACAATTCTTCAATTTCTTTTTCCAACACATCTTTGGGTTGGTCCATACTTTGCCACTTACTTCTTCCTCTTTCTGTTTGTTTCACGTTGTTTCTGTTATCCACTAAGTCTTCATATTGTTGTTGGTTACTTTCACTTTGTAGTTGTTGGTCTACTTTTTCTTCTTCTTTTTCTCTTCCAACTTTTGGTTTGCTTACTATGCTTATTGCCTACCTTTCATCCGTACCCTGTTTCATTGTTATTTCAGTTTGTACTGAATCATGAATTTCCAACATTCTCTCCAGAAATTGAGCAAATTTGTTCCATGGATTAAATTCTTCCACAAAATCTTCTTCTATCATATTTATTTGGATGCTCATCTATGCCAAATTTCCTCTAGCACCTGCAAAAAAACATGCACTCACAAAACACTTGTTAAAATAAAAAAGCATAAGATTGTTGTGCCTTATCTTCCTTTTGTAACAATTTAGTTTGCTGCTCTGGTTCTTTCTCCACTATCAGCACATCAATATGCTATGTTGAATTCTCAAACAAACTCATGAGACTGTCAACTAGTCTCTTTCCCACATCATCTACTCTAATGATGTCTTCTTTCTCTTGCCAATTGTAGTGAACTCCTTCCTTTATAGTGTCAATCCGTTGAACTTTCATATCCATCTCCTTTTTCTTATGATTGTCATTCATGACAATGTTTTTGTTTTCCTTTTTTAGCAATCTCTCTTGGACATCTATTCTTTTTTTTTTTCCAACTCCCTTCCTTGAAAGTCTAATTTTCTATATAAGTCAATAATTTCAATTGGAGTAGATTTTGGAAATTTTACACAATTCTCCATACTTTCCTTTGTTATTGATAAAACATTAGATGTCCTGTCTTTCTTTGCTAAGTGTTTTGCATAGACTTCTTCTTCCTTAACATCTTTCATTAGATGTCCTTCTCTTTTTCTTGCTGTCTCAATAGCTTCCACAAATATTTCCATTGTGCCTATCATCATGGTGAATTGATGATCCTTTACTATGTTTTCAACTAACATAGTCTCTTTTTGTTTAGTGCATTTTGCCATGTTGTCCCTCTGTAACTCTTCTCCAAGAGTTATCCTCGTCTCATCATCTAGATTAACATTCTCTTGCATTTTTTTCATCAATAACATTAATCAAACTCATTTTATTAATCAGAATAAGATCTTGACTCCTTCTATAGACTCATCCATAGACTTTTTCTTCTATATGTAATCAAATTATTCTTCTTCTAAGAAGTTTTCTTTTAGACCTTTCACTTCTAAATCTTCATCTACTCTAAAGATATCTTCAATAGGTTCCTTTTCTCCTACAATACCTATAATCATACATAAACTATCAGCTTTAAAAACATACGACCTTATGGTCTCACTTGATATTTCAGCCACCATATCTCCTTGCCGTTCGAAGTTCTCTTTGTGACTCAAAAATTCTTCGGTGGTCTGCTCTTCAATCTCTTTAAGCCCTTCACTTGGTTGCTTGATATCTTTATCCAACTATATATAAGACCTATCTATCTCATCTTCTTCTAGAACAAAATTTAGATTCTGCTTATCTTCTTTCTCCTTTATGAAAATATGATTAAATTGTCTTTCTTTACATGTTTCACCTACAAACATTGAAACCTACAAACATACACAAATTTTCAGATTGAAAACCATGTGACCCTTTGGCCTCACTTGAAGTTTTAGTCTTCAAGTCTTCATCTTCACTTTATGCTAGAATTTCTCCCTCTTCTGGTTCACAAATGGACTCTTCCATTTCTAACTCAAATTCCTTGAGATTTTCCATCAACCACCTTACTTGCGTTTGTTGTAGCCTTCTCTACCACTTAGACCACTTCACCGGCTTCTTCCTCAAGACCCAACCTAGTCTCTGGCTTTCCTCAAGTATTCTCCTTAATGCATCAAGTTGTTCTTTTAACTCTGCAATCTATTTGTTTATTTCCTCTTGACTCAGTCCCTTGCCATTTGGTTTGGCATTCTTCTTCTCATATCTCTTTTTGTGGCCTCTCTCTGAACCTTTGCCATGACTATCAGTAGTCATCTTCTTCTCCTTTTTCTTCATGAGCTCCTCATTCATCTGCAATAAGCCTTTGCAATGACTAGTCCTCCTCGTTGCAATCTTACCTCACTAAGCTCTCCTCACTCAGTCTTTTGGTAAGCACAGGTCCTCTATCTAGAACCTCCTTTTGAGCAACACCTTTGCTCCTTCTAGGCTTTTGCAATCTCTCACTCTCTCTTGAGAACACTTCAGTTGTCCTCTCTATCCAATCTCTTATTGTATTTTTAAGGTTGAGAGCCACTTTTTCTTCAAAGTGTTTTCCTTACTCTGCCTTCAAGAACACATCTTGTTCTCCTCTCACATCTTCTCTTGTTGTCCTTTGCTAAGATGCTTCATCTGCAACCACAATCTTCAATTTCAATTTGAAATAAAACACACTATCTTACCTCCAAGATCTATGTATGATCTTATTCTCCCATTCTTCTACACTTTGAATGGATTGTCCTCTGTTTGGTCACCAAATCTTCTTTCCTACATAACTTGTACTAAGCAATCTTGCTCTTGCTTTTCTTCAAGGAATCCTTTGTTCTTGTTTACTCCAAGCCTCTGCTAGAACTGCTACGATCTGATCTAATTACAAGTCCACTCTGATACCACTAATGACGCAGGGTTACCCCCGCTTACACCCATAGCATGCATGTAAAATGCAACCACACATTTGTCCGAGGTGTTTAACTCTCAAAGGAGTAAAATCTTCCACCATAAATGGTTAAGGCCCTATTAATCCATTCCTATGTGGAATGATCTATAAAATTCCAACATAGGCTAACCCCTAGCCCATATATACTTATCGGAACTATTATCAACCCTTGAGCCTTCATATAAGACTTTATTAAATCCTTTCATTAAATCCCTCTTATTGGGACTTTAAAACCCTCCATAGCCTTCACTAACCCTAAATCTGCACCTATATATAACCTCTCCCTCTTTAAACCTTGTTCAATATATATTTTAATGTAAAAAGCTTCTATCAGTGCTATTTCCATTTATAAACCATTTACAAAGGAAAACCCCATAAAACATATCTTTTTGTCTTTATACAGCCTCTGCACACTTACCGAGGTTCCACCTTTATCGTAATCACATATTGGTTCCTTCGTAGGCCATAACACATACATGCCTCATCACCCCTCCGACTCCAATATGTGATTGTTGGGAATGGTTTAAATAATGCTTTTACACTAAAAGACTCAGGCAGACACTTTATGGAATACAAAGGAATACATTGGAATCCCAACCGAACACATAAGGTCGGACTTCAAAGTTTATAAGCTCGTGTCTATATTTATCGTCGGGTCCACCCTTCCATATCAATACTTCTGCTGTGCTACTCCTCCTTTTATCTCCAATCACCGAAGCTTTCGATCAAATCTTGACCGTCCATTGTATCCCCTGATCCAACTGTTGACATTACTCCTGACCA
Source organism: Pinus taeda (assembly GCA_000404065.3). Classification (NCBI taxonomy): domain Eukaryota; kingdom Viridiplantae; phylum Streptophyta; class Pinopsida; order Pinales; family Pinaceae; genus Pinus; species Pinus taeda. The sequence goes on along the minus strand of APFE030114400.1, from coordinate 141,105 downwards.
TTTAAACTTGCGTGCCTATTCTCCACCGTCGATTTGCAGTCAATAGATTCGACGTCTGTCATTGATATCAGGTAGATAACAAACATGAGGACTGGCCACCTAATAAAGTGGTTTCCTCTTTCCTCTTGCTGCCATGTGTCATTTGATGAGTACAATTGGTGCTCATCCTTCAATAGCACTTACTGTTTTGTGGCCGCCCAAAATCCACTTTCACTATTACAAAACTGTTTATGTGATATCCCTCCATCTCCTTTGCGATTGGATCCTGGCCATTGTTCATCAAGATCCAACGGTCATTGTTCATAATTTCTTCGCTTCTCATTTCTCCGTCTACTTATGTTTTTATGCTATTTCTTCAATTTCCCTTTGTGGTTCGGGTTTCTTCAAAAGTTCTAGGTCTTTTGCTATTTTGCTACACACTCTTCCTGAGCTTGTCTTCTATGAATTCCTACATCACTTTCTCTTCAAAGGTTCACTCTGATCATCCAAGTGGATTCAGTGATCCTTTATGATTCCTTCGAATTGTTATTATCCTCTACGTATTTCTTTAGAACTCTGCCTGCAACCTCTGTTACAGATCCTATGAATTCAAGCATAATCAATCAATAAACTTATTTCACACCTTTACATAGTATCAAAACAAACCTCTGTATATAAGTATGAAAAATTGATTACATTCGACACTCTCCATCTCTCACAAGCCCGATCTTCGATATCAGTGGCCTCCTCTTGAGCTCTGCCTATAGGCTTACATTTATACTAGAAAGGTTTGTTGAACTAATCCTGGTTCGACTCCTAAATCTACTGAACTAAATCCTAAATCCTCTACATCCACTTCTAATCTCCATTTAATTCCTAAGAGGTCTCCTTAGCTCTTCGAATCATGTAACTGTTTAAAGAGTCCTTATTGACTTTAGACTATTTGGTCATTATTGCCCACTCATGTTCTCATTTATTCGAGAGCATTTACAAACATGTCGCATTATCTAATTAAATCACTTAAAAGACTAAATATCACATTAACTTGAGATTTAGGAAACTAACTTCCCTAAAACACATTACCCTGCTATGTCTACTTAATTACAATGATTTTCTCTTGGGTTGAATGCTCTTGCATCATCACATCTCCATCAGACTCTACTACAAATTTCGTACCTCTGAATTAATGATTAAACCTCCCAAGGGTGTTATTCATAAATCAACATTCTAGCCTCTGTCAAGAGCTACTCAAAATTATAACATAGTTTAGGACCTGGCTACAATTCCACCATGTCCTCTCTTGAAGTGTTGAAAAATTTCCCCACCCAAAAGAAGGCTTTTCTCTCGGTAATTGGATGTATTGATCCTTCAAATTCCAACCTAGTAGTCTTTGACCATGAAAAACATACACCTTGGATTCCATATCAATTAGACTTCATTATCAACATCATTGTTCATGGTAAGAATATTGATCATTCCATTATGGACGAAGGTGCCTTAATTTGTATTATGTCCATGTCTTGCTGGAAGGCTATTGGTTCTCCTCAATTAAGCCAATCACCAACCACTTTGAAAGATTTTTATGGAAGAAATTAGAAAATGTGTGGGATTTTGAATTCTCTATAGGTGGAATTAGGTGGAAATACTGTATCATTAGAAGTAGAGGTTATTTATGGACCTCTAGAATATAACTTTCTACTGGATTGTATGTAGATCTATTCCATGGTTGTGGTTGTTTCCACATATTTTTTAGTGGTTACCTTTCCTCATAAAGGCAATATCATAGTCATCGATCAAATCACTTTATTTTCCACCAATTATTCAATTACTGAAAATGTCCCTCTCATGGGGGAAGCACCTCACTTGTATCACCATGTTGGGGTTGGATTGCTTAAGGATTCAACTCTCATGGGAACCTTTCTACTTCCTCCTCCCTCACTGCCTGACGAATCTACCTCAATTGCCTATATTAATATGGTATATTATTTTAATGCTCTAGTTAATCCATGGGTAGTACTAAATCAATCTAATATCAATAGTTTTGGTGACTGTATGCCACTCAGCCTCATTGAGCTAGATTATGAAGCCATCCATTCAGATTTTATGGCTTATTATGATCCTTCCTCTTCAATAAATTGGGTTGATCATTCTATATATTATGGTACATCATCTGATCCTTTCTCTCGTACATTTTCCACTGATGAGAGCATCATGGAGATCATGATGCTAGATGATGCACCATGGAAAGATAATCATCATTGTTCCTCATTGCCAAATTCTTTTGAGGACAATCTTAGTGAACTTTATCCTCCCAATATCATTGTGTTATCTAAAAATTCCACATCTATTTACGATGTCGATTTTGAGGATAAATTTTCAAACATTGAAGATAGTATCCATCTTGACATTTCAATTAAACCCGCCATTGTCAAAAATATACATATCGGTGTGTCTTACTTTCCTGATGAAGTTAAGACTTATAAATCCCTAAGCCAAGAATTCAGAGATGTTTTTGCATAGTTTCACGAAGAAATTCTTGGTATTTATCCAAACCTTGTAGTACATGAAATTAAAATGTATCATGATGCTAATCCAGTTTGTCAATTCCTTCATCCTATTCATCCTAAGAAGTTCACCACTATTAAAGCCCAAGTTGAAAACATTCTACAAGCTAGTTTCATCTATCTTGTACCTTTAACTGACTGGGTGTGTAATATAGTCCCTGTCATGAAGAAATAGGGAATAATCTATGTTTGTTTCAATTATTGGGACATAATTTGTGCTTATCTGAAGGACAACTATCTCACTCTGTTCATCGACCAGATCTTTGATGATTATGCTGGATGTGAGATATTTTCATTTATGGATGGTTTCTCTTGATATAATCAAATCAATGTTCTCCTAATGGACTAGCATAAAACTACATTCTTTTGTCCTTGGGGCACATATTAGGGGAATTTTGAGGTCTAAAATGGCCTCCTAAGGAAATTATAAAGTAATAGTGGAAATAATGAAATAAGATTAGATTACATCATGAACTTTTAGAGGGAAAAAACAAGAAACTATTTTTTCAACTCTTATTTCCAACTTATCTCCCTACCAGTTTACTCAAATTTTGAGCATAAACACTTGTTGGATTGAAAATATGATTCCTCATCAAAGGAGTACACAATGTTGCATACTTTTGATGGACCCTACTACACGAAAACTGAGAAATACATGAAAAACGTGATTGCAGTCACATTTTTTCATGTATTTCTCATTTTTCATGTAGCTAGGTCCATATAAAGTATGCAACATGGGTACTCCTTGAATGAGTAATTAAATTTTGCATCCAACAAGTACTCCCACTCGAAATTTGAGTAAACCCTTAGGGAGATAAGTTGAAAATACAAGTTGAAAAAATAGTTTTATTATTTTTTTTTTTTTTTATCTTTGTACTTTTTAAATCCAAAAATGGTCAATCATCCCCCATTGTTGACATCATCATATTGAATCCTATTGGTTCTTATAAAGTTTATTTTCGTTGTACATTTTTCCTAGGAGGCCCATTTCAGACCTCAAAATTCCCCCAATTTTTGCATATAAAAAACTCCCTTTCATATTAAAGAATGTTGGGGCTATGTTTTAGAGGGTGATGCATTATGCCTTCCATGACATCAAACATATTATTTGGATGATTTTTATGTGCATTCATGACATTAGGCGGATCACTTGATGCATCTTAGGGCCATCGTTCTATGACCTAGACATTATAACATTTGACTCAATCCGTATAAATGTGTGTTTTGTGTAAGATCTGGTTGTCTTCTTAGATTTTTTGTATCAAAACAAGGAATTTGTATTGATCTATTAAAATTTCAAATAATTGTTGATCTTCCTGCTCTTTCTTCACTCCTTCAACTTCAATAACTCCAAGGGAAGGCTAACTTTCTTTGGAGGTTCATTCCCAATTATTCCAGACTAACCAAAGGATTTACTCGCTCACTAAAGAAAGGGGTCACCTTTCATTGGGATGATGTTGCTCAAAATGTGTTTGATGCCTTAAAAGATGTACTGATTCAGGCATCCCTGTTATACCCCCCTGATTACCAATGTGATTATTTCTTGTACCTCACCATTGTAGGTACTATGATTGCTATTATATTCGTTCAGGAGGATGGTGTAGTAACTAAACATCCTATTTATTACTTGAGTTAGAATCTCAATGATACCAAAGTCAGGTACACCCATGTTTGGAATTTAGTTTTGGAGGTTGTTCAAGATGTCAAGATATTTTTCGATTACATGTTTCTCTGCAAAACTATATTTGTTTCAGATTGAAACCTCGTGACATATATCTTATAATGATAGTTACTGGAGGGAAATTAGTATAAGTGGATTGTCATCCTACAAGAATCTGCTTTGGAATTTATCAAATCCAAGTCAAATAAATCCCTAGTTTTTGTTGAGTTAATTTACAATCTTGCCAATTCTGAAACTAAAAAAACATATAATGATTCTATCATAGATGAGTCATTGTTTCTGATCTTGTCATCTAACGTATGGTATGGAGATTTTATCATATATCTACAGACCCATAATTTCTAGTTTGATACCTCTCGCTCTAACCAACGAGGTATCTGATATCGAGTCAAACATTATATTATAATCAGCAACACTCTCTATTGCCATAGTATCGATACGATTTTTCGAAGGTGCCTCACCCATGAGGAGTTTGAGAAAGTATAAATAGAATTATATTTGGAGGAATGTGGCTGTCAATTCTCTGGATATGACACTGCATAAAAGATCATACGTGTTGGTTACTTTTGGTCCACCATATTTTACGACTACATCCTCGTTGTCTAGAAGTGTCATGCATGCGATATTTATGATCGAAATATCCATGCTTCACCCACTCCTTTGAATCTTGTTATTGTCATTGGTCATTTTATGAAATGGGGCATTGATTTCATGACATGTAACCCTCACTCAACCGGGGGCATGGCTATATCATCATAGTGACTGATTATATTACCAAGTTCTCTGAGGCAATGCCTACATATAACAATAATGATGAAATATTTTTCTTCAACCATGTCATTGCGTAGTTTGTTTCTCTACAGGCTGTAGTCACAGAACATGGGAAATATTTTCCCAATCACATGATGTCCAAACTGATTGCCAAGCTGGGACTTTCCCATGAGAGTTCCACTCCCTACTACCCTCCTGAAAATGGGTAAGTTGAGTAAATTAATAAAGTTCTCAAAATGATGCTTCAACGTATGACAGGGATCCATAAATTGAATTGGAATATTATTCTTTATGCGACCTTATGGGCGTATTGAACTTCTATTAGGACTACTATCAGGTGTACACCATTCCAATTGGTTGATGGTATGGAAGCAATCCTTTTGATTGAATGTGAAATGCCATCCATCAAACTTGTAGTCGAACTCCTCCCTGCCACTTCCATGGAAGAAGAATGTCTCCTACATATGATGCGTTTAGATGAAATCTGACATGATTCCACGATGGCTAACAAAGCCCATAAGAAATGTATGAAGGCATAATATGACAAGAGTGCCTCGTGTATTCTCAGAAAGATACCTTGTTTTGTTATATGATCACGAGTCTAATAAATTAGGACCAGGGAATTTCAAACCAATATGGCTAGGTGTTTACATTGTTAAATGTGTTCTTACGAAAGGGACCTATGAGTTAGTTTAGTTTGATGGAGTTCTCTTGGCGAAAACTAGGAATGGGTTGTACCTTAAGAAATACTATGTTTGAGCTTTTGCTTAGTGCACTATTTACATAATATATACAAGTGTGATTCAGTGTGTTTGTAGTGTGTTCCCTTCAAAGTTTCCTAAGTTTTTGTTAATCCTATTTACATTTGGTTTGCAGATGTCAACATCTCTCTAACCATATGTTGGTTATGTTTATCGTGTTAGTTGTAGTACTCATAACCTCTCTTCCACAAATTGGGCTATATATGCTCCAAATGGTGAGTTAATGAGTTTACAAGGAATTTGTATTAGTTGCTCTAAAAAATAACATTGTTGAGTATAGTGCAGTGATTAAACGATTGTCTAATGCTATTTCACATGGTATCACCATATAGTTATCAAAATCGACTCACAGATTATAGTACTACAATTGACTAATGTCTATTTGGTTAGAAGTCCAACTATTTTTTACATGTTCATGAGGATTTGCCTTTTGGAAAGATATTTTGATTTCATCTAGTATCAACATACTTCTAGAAATCTAAATACACTGACAGATGCACTTTCTAATCATGCTTTAGATAGACATCTACGACACATGTAAATTAATTCAATACACATCACATCACACTGAAAGAAAATAATGGAACCATACGAAACACTGAAGGTTTATATATATATATATATATAATATATATATATATATATATATAGCAAAGTTTTGGTGTTACAAAATTTGTGCCTGAGATACGTGTTGCCACACATTCTAAAATATACATGGAGTCAAAATATGGCTATAAGCCTCCTAGTAGACTAATCATAGTGCCCATGGTAGCATGCCACTATGTGAGCCATCTTGCACAATAGCCAAATGATATGGCCAGGCACATCGATAGTGTGTCGCTATAGTCCCATAGGAAGCTTGTCAACCCTAGTATTAGCTATTTTATGGGTCAACCCCTCCATATGATGCTCAACCTATGCTAGGGTCTTGACCACATTGAAATCTTGTAGTACCACTTGTCCTGTTGCAGCGACCTGTACTGCTACTAGTGCCTGTTATTAGTCTCCTGAAAAATGAAGATAATAAGATCCCACTGGTCAAATCGGCCCAATATGTGCCTTTGTATGAACCATTATTTTAGTCTTAGATACATTAAGATTACAAAAAATTGTAAAACTTAAAAATACAAAAATGGTCAAAAGTTTTACCTATGGCACCCCATCGCTCACCATCAGGAAGCGTGAGCTTCAGGTCTCTATGAAAATCCATCCCTACGTATGGATAGTCTTCTATCATAATGAGCTGAATTCATAACCAATAGAAGAAGACACATTTAAATCTCATCGATGATGGACCTCCATGCCTAGACATGAGATCCACTCATCTCCTCATTTGTGGGACTCTCAGATATTCAGCCTCAAATGTGATATACTATGGCGTGAACAATGGAATGTGATCTAAAACAAAATAAATCAAAATCAAACCATAGCCAATTTTTTTTAACCTTCCATCTTTTTCTTTAGTCAGCTATTCTTTCATGTTTACGAGTACCCCTTCAGTCCAATTGAATATTGTCAACTCTATAAATTCTAGAGCATACTTCATATGTGACTTATTCACCACATGAAGAGACGCATTATCGAGAAATTTGACAATAATGAACAAGATCATTCTTAAAGGAAAACATAATACATCCTTGATTTTGATTTTTCCATCCTTAGTTGTTTGGGATCTAGGTCGACAATGTGCACTGGCATAATCTTTGACTATCTCTCCACCACTCCTTGTACCAATAAAAGAGACGGGGATACCTTGTCTTGATAGATTAGTCAAGAAATATATGTCATCTACATGTATTTCCAGTGTATGTGCATGAAGTCTAAATGCTTGCACTTGAACATCCCATGCATGGATAAGATACCTCAATAATTCTATTTGCTACCTGATATGAGGAAGCTAGAATAATTTTAAGATTCCACAATCTCTTAAAGTTTATATTGTGATAGGATCATTAGTTGTAGTCAAATATTTTTCTTCGTGTTCCAATAGACACCTAGAACATCACAAGGAGGATCATTAGGATGAATTTCATTAAAAAAATCAGTGAAATTTGAGGCAAACAAGAAAACAAAATTTGGGAATTGTGCCCAATGGACCCTCCTAAGGGTAAAAAGTGCATTGCAAGACTGCCTCCAATGTATTTCCCTCCCGATAAATGCACCTTTTGACCTTATAAGGGTGCGTTGGACCTAGGGAAAGGAATTATATCCCTAGGACCCTTAAAACCTTGAAAAATGTGCATGCAATCACAAAATTGAACCATGAAATCGAAGAGAATGCTTCTAGTTCCTATTTGGAAGTGAAAACACTTGAAATGGTCCACTGGATTGGTCATAATCATTTGTAGAAGATCAGGGGGAAAAAAACTCATAACTTACTATCCAAGAGGTAAATGTGAAATGGTAAAAATGAGTTATGTTTTTCCTATTTTATGGTCATTGTCATCATTAATTTATTAATATTTTGACCTAAATATGACTCAGTTTTATCATGAAACAAGTATTTTTAATCTTTTGGTGGTGTTTTGATTAGGATGACAATTGTTTTAATGAATTTGATGAGGTTTAAATTGAAACTGGTCATTTTAACTAAGGCGCATACTTTTATCACTTTTTCAGGATCTGCAAACCTATGGAAAAGGAATCTCCCGAAGTCCTCTTTTAGATCTTTTTAGACACCCTAAACATGAAAATATTACCGAGCACTTGACTTTTTGAACTTGTGAAAGTAAATGAAAAGATGTATACTTAGTATAAGTTTAAACCCTTTCTCAACTGAGATAGACTAATTATGAAAAATGAATTCCTTAATCAAACATGGCTAATAGGTTCTCCTGACTATTGTTTTCTACCTTTCTAGACTGAAGAGACTATTTAAGAAAAGGAACCTTTGGAGTTTTTTTTCGCGTCTTTTTCAAACTCTCTAATCATGAAAAAGATTCTAAGTTAGACCTTCGTTGGAATCGTAAAAAAATAAAACAAGGATGGACTTGTGGAACATGAGGGGACCAAACCACTTCTTCTCAGGGTTTTTTAAACATACTCAGAGGTACTCATCTGAAGGATGAACATACATATCAAGCATATGTCATCCTTGTCAAGCTTGTGAAAAAAATAAAGAGGTACTCACCAGCAACGGTTGGGGAAATTTGGAAAATGGGATATTCCACCTATTAATGGTAGTGAGCCACTCTTGAATATGACACTCTTCCACTTCATCTCCGTGGTTGGTGGGTTGAGAAATCTACCTGTCTTTTGGTTCATCACACCATTTTAGAGCCTCCATTTTCATTTTTTGGTCAATGATGATAACAAGCGTCATAAATGGGTAATTATATGGGCTCATTTTACCTCATAACCTAGAAAATCAACCATTCTCTTAGCTTGTATTATTTTATAATTATATTTATGCTTATACAGTGAGTTGAGCTAGGTATGATGCCATGTGGTCTAATATGTGTTTAATGCAGATTATTGATGAATGTGTGGTCAAAGTCAAGGATCCAGTGGACAAATGGCAGCAATAACTCAAAGTAGACAAAGGAGAGGATTTATAGGAGGGAGTCCCCCTCATTTATTACTCCTCATTTCCAATTCCCCTTCATTCATCTCAGAGTACAAGCGGCCAAGTCATGCATTAGCAAGCAGCAGAGCAAGTGGAGGATAACAGATGACTATCTCGAGTTTTGGGAGCCAAGCCTCCCTGATTTTAAGGAAACTATTGGTAGCTTCATTTGTATAAGTAGAGAGGCCTAGGGCCTCACTAGGATCGGATTTTTATTTGCTTTTTGTTGTACTTTTTCTTATGTAAACTCTGCTCAACTTTGAGCTTATTATTTTTTATAGTTCCATGTAATCTTGTTATTGTTTTGGAAATAAAGATGGAATCCTTTTTGAGTTAGCACTGAGTTACCTCAAAGGCTGAATCTCTTGGGTTAGGGCCCAATTTAAGTACCCAAGCTCATCTTTACTTGTATTTGTATGTTTTAATTTAGTTTGTAGATTAAGTTGTTGTTAGATGAATTTCATTTTATGGTCAAGAATAGGTTGCTTTTGATGATTCCATAGTTTGCTTTTAGTTGTGCTTTCTATAGCAGGTTAAGCAGTGATAAATAAAAGATCCAAAAGGCTATAAATAGTGCCTTGGCCTCTCTTCCTCCCTTTGGGACCATGATTTGTGGCAAAGACCCTCTTGCTGCCCCAAAAAAGCAGATTTGCCTCATTCATAGGACTTCTAGTGTTCACAACTTTTTACTTTCTTAATAGTCTAGTTTGCTTTGATTCAAAAATTCTCCATCATGCTCACTACTTTTAGTCTTCTTTCACAATTTCCTTTATTGCAACAGCTATCAACATTTCCTTTCATAGATCACAATTTCGAATAGTTTGATGTAAAACTCTATTTTTCTAGATGCACTTATTTCATTGCTTGCTTAATCTCATTGGTGGACTGTCAGTTGTTTATGTAGCAGAGATCTTCTGGTAGTAGGCCAGCCTATTAGCCATGTGATCCTCCATCTGATCCATGCCCTATAGGTTGTCCAAGTCTCCCCTCAATTCTGCCTTAGTTTCCTGCATTTTCCATAGAATTTCTTCCTCTATCCTTGAGCAAATCTGATCATATTTCTCCCTCCCAATTGTTCTTGGTACACCCTAGGTGCCCTAAAACTTCATTCCAACCTTCATTCACCTTTTCCACCTACTCTCAAGCCCTCAAAACATCCAAAACTGACCTCGGCCTCCTCCTGTAGGCCTCCTGTAGAACATTGTTTTTCCTCCTGTAGATTTCTTGTGTCTTCCTGTAGATTTTCTTGTAGGCTTTATTTTGAAGGCAAAGTGTGGGAAAAGCCTCTAGAAGGCCACCTGAGACCTCATAGGACCCAACCACACCATCCTACATCCTCTCAAGTCCAAAAGCCTCCCTTCAACACCACCTATTCGCTGTCACCTTCATAAACAATAAATCACATGCATGTCAAATTAACATAAAAATACATAAAAATCCGAAAAGATGTTTTTTTTCTCATTTACTTCCAGAAATAGCTTAGTTAGATGTTGTTTGCTTCCTTGAGTAGGTAATGTCATTCTTTTCATGGTTTCCATAGGGTTTTCTGTAAAAGTAGGATTAGTTGGTTAATTAGGATTTACTTGGTTTGCTTTACATTTTAGTCTTTCTCCTTTCTTTAGTTAGAGTAGTATCTGTAGAATAGTCTTTCTTACCTTTCATCACATATAGAGCTTCTTCTGGAATCCATAGAAGTTGGATTGAGCTCCTAGTGATCTTGTGCTTGCTGAAAAAGTGACAACTTGTAGTAAGAACTGGTACTTCTGCATACAACATCGTCGCTTCCAAGTTTGTTACAAACTACTTGGTTGATAAGACTAAAGTAGGTAGCCCAGGAGTTGCAGCATTATTACTGCAATACTATCACTCACCATACTTTTTGGCGCCATTTCTAGGAAAGAGTCAAAGTATTCTGTGATTACTACTTTCTTCTATTTTCTATTGCAAACATTCTACTAATAGTTTATTTTAGCAAAAGTAGACTTGTCCTTTCTTTTCCTTCCAATTCTTCTTTTCTTTGCTTTCCTTTTCAATTTTGTGAATTTCATTTCAGCAAGAGTAGACTAGTCTATCTTTTATTTCAAGTTCTACATTTCCTTTCTTTCCTCTTCAATTCAACAAATTTCCATTCAACAAGTTTATGTCATCTAGTTGCAATTTGTTTTGTTCGATCAATTTAATTTTTGCAAGTACTATCAGTGTGGGGAAAAAGAAACAAAAGCTAGCCAAAAATATTTCCTTTCATGCCTCATAGGAATAGAGATAACTCAGGAAAATTCTTTCCCAACACCCCCACTGCTTCACACAGCCAACCTTCTCTCTTCTTCGGTGGTTGCGATCAATAAGAACCCTTAGAGGAATAGCCAGACAGATTTGAAGAACCTATAGCGAAAGAGGAAGAAGAAAACATTCCTTTGGAGCCAATGGTTGAACACAAAAATCTTAGGGGGAATGGAGAGAGAATAGAGGGTCTCTTTCCCATTCAAGATACCAATTGGGACACCAAAAGGAAGAATATAAGCCCTTCCACCTTACCTCATTTCCATAGTCTGACTACAGAAGATCCTGACACCTTTTTGTTTGAGTTTGTTGTTATCTGTCGAACCTATGGCTATGCAGAAGATGAGAAAAAGTTGGAACTATTTCCTTCCACTCTCAAGGATGTAACCTTTTGCTGGTTCACGGGATTACCTAGCAATAGCATCACAACTTGGGCTCATATGCAACAAGGCTTTAACAACAAGTATCAAGACTATTATAGGTGAAAAGATACTAAGAATAAATTTTCGAATGACCATAGCACGTGATGAATCCATGAAGGACTATGAAGAGAGGTTCCAGCTCAATTACAAAAGGGTTGGGTATACACTTGACCCTGAGCCTCTGAAGCTGGTCCTGCTCAGGGGAATTTTGGAAGATCTTTTAGACACCCTCCATCTACTGGATGGGGAGACATCTATCAGCTGTCCTACGAGGACATAAAGACTGTTTTTAGAAACCATTCTAGAGCAGCCAGAAAGAAAGGTATGGGGAGTCAACCCATAGCCAGTACCTCTTCCTCTAGCTCATCCATTAAAGGAGAAATTGAAAACATGCTGGAAGACTTCAAGAGTGAGATGCTACAAAATCTTTCCATGCAAACGGATACCTTACATATCAAAAGGAAACAAGAGGAAGCAGTGAGGGCTTTGGCCATTTTTTGGCCTAGATGCACTAAGAGGCACCCTAGGAATGAATGCCCATCGAACTCTATAGAGGTTTGTTCAGTCTGTGAAGAAAATCATTCTACAGACAAATGCCCTTCCTTATCTGGACTTAAAGCTATATATGAAAGGGCTGAGGGAGTCACTGAAAAACTCTATTACATAAACCAAAGGAGGCTACATGGACTTAGAACATACCAAGAGGGGATGCAAGGGACATCTCAGGAATACTACAACCCTAACCAAGTCACTTCCATACCTTCTTGGGGTCCCCCTACTCATCCTTCTTGGTCCACACCTCCTCCTTGGTCCTTCACATCTCCATATCATGCCCAACCAGCTACCCATACATTCCAATCCTATGCTCAGGTGCAACCTTAGTGGAATTCATCTCATCAGGGGTGGAGGCCCCAATAGAACTCTCATCCCACTTTTTGCCTCCACCGCCTGCCCAACCAAAACTATTACCTCCTACTCCACCAAGACAACCCTAAAGGCCTGCCCGGTGAAATCTAAACTAGAACAATAGACAGGATCAACATGTGTATAGTGGGGAACCATCATGCCTGACTTATGCTATGGAGATTCAGGAAATTAACTTATGATCTTATAAAGTTCTTTCAGATAGTTAGCCTCCACCCAGGGAGGTTGAGGAAGATAAAGAGGAAAGCGAACCTAAGGCAAATCCACCCTTTCCTGAGTGACTATCCGCAACAGTCCAGCCTACCCCAGAAGAAATTGAACTCCTGGGAGGATTGAAACATTTATGTGTAAAGATACCACTTCTCCAAGCCATAAAAAATGTTCCTATCTACAATAGGTTGATGAAAGAGAAGTTCTTTAGGCATCTAGGAAGGTGCAAGAGGGATGCCCCAACCATCAATGTCATAGGGAAACTATCTGACTTGATGTTGGGGCAGGTAATCTGTTCAAAATATCTGGACCTTGGAAGCTCAGTAGTTGATGTCCACATCAATGGCACCATGATCCCACACACCTTAATTGATCTAGGAGCTGCCATTAATGTGATTACAAAGGAAACAATGCTCAAACTCAATCTCTAGGGCTCCTTGAGGAATACCATGGCCATGCTACATCTTGCAGACTGCTCCACCGTGACCCTTAAGGGGATTATGGAAGATGTGATGGTCTCCATTGATTCTTGGGAGTACCCTGCTAGTTTCTTAGTTCTCCAGCCAAAGGCAAAGCTCATTCAGTATCCTCTCATTCTAGGAAAACCCTCGTTGGCTACTGCCGATGCCTACATCAGTTGTCGAGATAGGAACATGACCATAAACATGATCTACCTCTATGGTTGGAGGAGGAAGATGAGGATGAAGTCTATTCAGCACCACTTTGTGCATTAGAAATTGCCATGAGGGAAAAACCGCAATATGAGGATGATATGAGTGAAAATCTGATTCAGAATCCACCCCCAGTGTATCACCATTAGAGGACATAGTAAGAGAAACCCAGAACAACCCCTCAATTGATCTCTGTGTGGCCGACACCACTTCTCTCCATGTTAAGAATATAGAGTTCAGCCCAGAAAGAACCTTGAAAATCAATCCATCCCTATCCACTTCTGAGGAGAAGGAATTATGTAGCTTGCTGAGAAAAAACCTAGATGCCTTCACTTGGAGTTATAAGGAGATGAAGAGAGTGTAGCATTCATTATGTACTCATCATATATACATCAAGGAGGATTGCAAGCCAGTTAGGCAGCCTTAAAGGAGGATGAATCGAGTGCTTAAAGATACTGTTTAGAAAGAACTATAGAAATTGCTTGATGTAGGATTCATCTATCCCATCGCTGACAGTGAATGGGTCTCTCCTTTGGTACAAGTGCCAAAGAAAAATGGTAAGTGGAGAATCTGTGTTGACTATCGAGAATTGAACAAAGGCACTAAAAAGACCATTTTCCTTTACCTTTCATAGATCGAGTGTTAGATGGTCTGGCAGGGAAATTTTTTTTCTCTTTCCTAGATAGGTTTAGCGGTTACAATCAAATTCAAAACAGCCTGGAAGACCAAGATAAGACCACTTTCACTTGTCTTTGGGGTACCTTTGCATACCAGGTTGTTCCTTTTTGTTTGTGTAATGCTACAACCACTTTCCAAAGAGTTGTATTGAGTATATTTTCTGAATTAGTTCATGATGCGGTATAGATATGCATGGATGACTTTACTCCTTATGGCTCTGACATTCAGGAAGCTTTGTCTAACCTAGGAAAAGTTCTAGACAAGTCTATTGAGATGAACGTATCCCTCAGTTAGGAAAAATGTGAAATTTTTGATGACTAAAGGGAGCGTGCTAGGTCATGCAATATCTCAACAAGGAATGTAGGTGGACCCCAACAAAATTTCCATCATCCAAAGGGTACCACCTCCTCAAAAGGTGAGAGATATCAGAAGTTTCCTAGGTTTAGCTAGCTATTACTAGAGATTCATTAAATATTTCAGCAATCTAGCCTCCCCTTTGTTTGGCCTTTTAGCTAAGGATGTCGAGTTTATATGGTCAAAAAACTATCAAGAAGCCTTAGATACCTTGAAGAGAAAGCTTGTGACTACCCCAATTCTGAGAGGCCCAAACTAGGCCCTACCTTTCCACATTCACACAGACTCCTCAAACAAAGAAACATGAGAAGCCTTGGGACAAAATGATGAAAAGTTACCTTATGCCATATACTTTATAAGAAAAAACATTTCAAAGGTAGAGTTAAACTATACAGTGACCTTGAAGGAACTCCTAACTGTCATGCATTCCTTAAACAAATTTAGACATTATATCACAGACTATCAAACCTTTGTGCATATTGATCATGCTGCAGTTAGATATTTAATGAACAAACTGGATGTGAATGCTCACATTATTAGATGGTTTCTTTTACTATAGCAGTTTGATTTGACCATTATTGATAAGCCTAGTAAAGAAAATGTTGTTGCTGACTTTCTGTCTACAGTAAATTTTCCTATAGATGAATAAGGAATGGTGGATGACCAAATGCCAGATGAACACCTATTTTCTATCTCAGTACTCTCTCCATGGTTTGCCGATATCGCAAACTATTGGTTTCAACATAGTTTCCACCATATCTGTCCTCAAAAGAGATGAGCAAGACAGTGAGGAAAAGCACGCCTTTCACATGGATTGGGGGTAATCTCTTCAAACTTGGCCCAGATCAGATCTCAAGAAGATGTGTTAGGGAGGAGGAAGTCTTTGACATCTTGACCTGTCATGATGGGCCTTGTGGAGGTCATTTTGTAGCAAAAAGAACTGCATTCAAGATACTGCAAGCAGGCTACTACTAGCCCACTCTACATCAGGATTTGAGGAGATATACCAACCAATGTGATTGATGTCAGAGGCTAGGGAAACCTATTCCAAAGGATGAAATTTCCATGCAACCTCAAGTGACCTTTGAGCCATTTGAGAAGTGGGGCATGGACTTTGTGGGTCCTACCATCCCTCCTTCAAAACAGAAGCAATACATCATTGTGTGCACCAATTACCTGACAAAGAAGGCAGAGACAAAAGCAATCAAAGTAGCGATAGAGGAAAAAGTAGCTGAATTTTTAAGAGAGAAAATATTCTACAAGTTTGGGTATCCAAGAAAATTGGTCATAGATCAAGGTAGTCAGTTTACTTCCAATTTAATTGAAGACCTACTCACGCATCATAGAATCAAGCATAGAACTTCGACCCCTTACCATCCATAAGCCAATGTGTAGGTGGAGGTCACTAATAGAGAATTGGAAGGGATCCTGACAAAGGTAGTGAGTAGCAGTAGAAAAGACTGGGTGGACAGATTAGTTGAGGCCACTTGGGCCTACAACACAACATGGAAGACCACTACAGGGTTCACACCCTATGAGCTGGTCTATGGGAAGAGGGCTTTGCTGTCAATAGAATTTGAATTCAATACCCAAAGGATGGTAGCTCAACTGGACCTAGACCTTAGCCATGCATAGAAAGAAAGATTACTTCAGCTCAATGGATTGGATGAACACAGAATGTAGACCCTTCTCCATACAGAAGTAGTTCAGCTTCAGAGAAAGATATGGCATGAAAAAAACATCAAGAAGAAGCAATTCTAAGAGGGATATTGGGCACTACTCTATCATTCGAGATATAAAGATTTCAATGGAAAGATAAGGACAAGATTGCTGAGACCCTACACTATGGAGAAATGCAATGACAATGGTTCAGTTCTTATCAGAGCCATTGATGATGAAGGCATCCCCATGCTTGTCAATGGACATCGGTTGAAAGTCTACAAGAAACCCATATCCAAGCTAGAGTTCATTGAATATTTGAATAAGATAGTGATGGTAGTGGAGCATGTCTTAGCCTCCACTTAATCCACTGACTGAAGAAAAAGAAAAAATAAAAAATAAGGACTCAAGTGAAAACCTCCATGAAGCACTTGAGTCACGTCATTAGGTTGAAAACTTCTCCTGAGGTGGCCCAGTGATGTCAAAAAGAGAGAGAGAGAGAGAGGGAGAAAAATAATATCCCTAGGTGAAAACCTCCCTTGGAGGCGCCTATGGCAGGCAGTTAGGGTGAAAACCTCCCTGAGGCGCCCTAGTTGTTTTCAGAAAAAAAAACAAAGGAAAAAAGAAAAAGAAAAATGAATTTCTAGTTGCATTGCAGGTTTGCAGGAGAACTACAGGAAGTAGCAGAAGGTTCCAAGGGAGCCCTGAAACCAACACCAGCACCTATCCTACCTTCCCACACTTTTCTCCATCATTCTTGGCATTTTTTCACCTCATTGTGGTTATTTTTCAAAAACTATGTTTCCTATAGGAGGCTTTGCGTTTTCTACATGAGGCTCCTGTAGGAATTACAGAGAGTTAGAAATGGATAGAAAAGGTAGTTTGAGGATAGAGAAGCTTCATAAAAAATATAGAAATCCTCCTATAGTCTCCAAACCTCCTTACCCTCATGTCCAAGCCTGGATCACAACCCCAAGAATAATTCTTCTTCCTATCCAAGAAAAACACAGAGAAAAAACAATATTCAAGAAAAAGAAAAAATAAGAGAGTAGGTAGCACCATCAACCTCACCTGAAGCCTAGCTATTACCTCTCCATCTCTATCTAAATCTCTGGCATCATTCTCATAGATCCAAGTACAGAAAGAAGATGATGTTTTAAGGGGAGAAGCAACTACAGGAGCTCCTGTAGGAATTCCTATAGCAATTGATCCCATTAAAATCCAGCATCAGCAGCAAGAGGGTGCAAATATGGAAGTTAAAGAAGACACCTGAAGCTCAAATCCAGCCAGAGAAGAGCTTGCACAAGGCACAACCACACATCAACAATAAAAAAACATGCGACAAAAGAAACAAAGGCATGCAACAGGGAGAAAGAACCACAACACCTCATAAGCAAATACATTCAGATCTCATGTAAGTAACTAAATTGCTCCTCTATTTGCATTTGTGTAGTTAGAGGGCATGTAAGAGTGATGAGATGGTTGTGGTTGAATGAGGAAAAGGTGGCCAGTTAACTTGGCCACCTTGATCTAGTTGACTCCACTCATTCGAAGATATCACCCACATGCACGCACAATCAACTCAAGAAAGATGTCAAGGACAAGTAGAGGAGGAAGTGTGAACTCCGATGCAATCATAAGGGATGATTACGAATTAAGGGCCATGATGACACGGAAGGTGGGGACCAATGGTTTGAATGTTGCCAACGTAAACTTGGCCAGCTCACCCTCCATCAACAAAAATATCCATAAAAGGCATTAAGTACTCCTCTCCAAGAATTCTCACCACCTTTTCCTTCATTCTCTCCTCGAAAGTGCACTCCTGCAATCCCCTCGTGCCCCCACAACCTTGTAACCATTATTCTCCATTGATCTCTCCCATATTCTTGCTCTCAGTGTTTTTTACAGGAGCACTTACAGGTTATACAGGAGAACCTACAAGAATTCTATAAGAGGGCCAACAGTGTTCTACAAGAGGGCTAGTGAGTTGTTTTGAAGGGAGAAAACACGGGTTTTAGCATAATTCATGGGATGAGGAGGTAGGTTCTATGCATACCCCCATTGAATATCAAAATATGAAAGCAATGGTTTAATTTTAAGGAGGAAATAAAGGCCTTAGGTGGATGAAATACATAACATAATTTCTACTTATTTCTTAAAAAAAAAACACACAGACAAAGTCTCCCTATTTCTCTGTTTTTCTTCAAAAATTGTTGTCTCCTTCTCCACATTTGGATTCCAAAAGAATCATAAACAAAATTATAGGAGGTTTTATAAGGAAGGAGATCACGAACTCTTCTAGGCTCCATGCACATCGCCAAGTAGTGGACATATTCACAAGAGCAAATTGGATGAAACTTTTTGAGAAATTCTGAGGGTTTCATGAGGAAATTGCTCAAGAATTTGCCCACTCTTTGGTCTCTCACACCAAAACACATGCCACTGTCACCTTTAGAGGTCTTTCCATGGAGATAACCCCTGAGTTTATCAGTAGGGTCACTATCCTTCCTCTTGGATTTCCCTAGAGTACGAATGAAAAACCATTTGGCCAGGATGCCAATAAAAACTTCTTCCAAAACAATGAAACCCCCATAGAGGATAAAAATGGCATTAGAAGGGCTAGTGTACGATATCCTTGGGATGAAGTCAACTACCAAATAATCAAATATATTTCCTATGAGGGGAGGTACAACGTTGTCTATGGTTACCATTTTAGAATCCTTCATGAATTAAGATATGGCAGTGACACTCCAACACCTCAGAAGCTTAGCATCCCCTACTTCCTCGTACAGTCTCTCATCGACTCTAGCGTTAAAGTTAAAGCAAGGAATTCAAAGTAGGTCACTCACCATGGGTTAATCAAAATTTTAGTGGAAGAATCCATCCATACATTTACACTCCCTATAGCATGGGAAATCTTCTAAAACATGACAGCAAACTATGACATAAAATCCCTAACCTATGATATCAGTCCTACTGGCATTGAGGAGGAAGAGTATCAAGGGGGAGAAGATGAAGCAACTAGTGACTCAGTGGAAAAAAAGGGAAGGAGGAAGAACCTAAGATAGAGGAGGAGAAAGTTGAATAAACAGAGCAGGAAGAAACAGAGCAAACAGAGACAGAAAGAGAAACAGAGGGAGGAGAAAAAGGAGCAGAAAAGACAGAAGTGTCGCCTGAGACTCTAGAAAGAGAGGTAGTATCTTCTCTCACTACCCTTAGCACACCAATTAAGCCAAAACAGTAGAGAAAGAGGTAGACCTCAATGTATTTCAGGGCTAGGAAGAGAACAAGAATCAAAACAGGGAAACCCCAACCTTCTTCAAAAGTGCCAATTATTATTGAAGATTCACCCTCTTCCCAAGGGAAAGAATCCCCTTCCAAGGCACCTTTCACATATTAGAGGGGCACACCTAGATCCCCCACATGGAAATAAAAGGTAGAACTACAGGAGCCAAAAATAGTTCTACAAGAGGAACAAACAGTTCTACAGAAGACCCTGTCAAAACTACAAGAGACCCAAAAGTTGGAGAAAAGGGTAGAAGGAAAACCACAAGGAAAGGAAGAAGAAATAGAGCTACAAGAACCTGATCCCCAGTCCAGTCTTGGCTCCTACTATAGTCTTCTTGGGGGGGAATAATAATTCTACAAAAATTTGCAATTCCACTATTATTTGAATTAGAGAAAGAAAGGATAAGGACACATAGGTGGATGCAAATAACCAAATCCAAAAGGGTTGAGGATATTGACCATATGGAGAACAAACACAAAGAAATGGGTAGAGAGTTAAGATCTGCCAGACACAAAGAAGTAGTTGAAAGAAGCCAACTCGAAACAGAAAATGAATTGCTAAGGAGGCAACTACAAGAGAACGATACCCAACTGGCATGCATGGCCAGTTGGTCCATGGAGGCATTACAATGTAGGATTCCAACAAAATCCTATGGCCTATATCTCAAGGACCGATGCTTGCAATTTCACATAAATACTTTGGAAGAAAGATTCACAATGCCTTTCCAAGATTACAGGCCATTTATGGACCTATGTGATCAAAGCACATCAGAAGATAATGAAAAGATGGCAGAATTCTACCTGCATAACATGGCCCTCAGAGACATGAATGTGTGGGAACCCAATGCTAGGTTAGGGGGCCTGCAACTAATGGCCATGGCCTCATGGATGAACCATTAAGAGTTAAGGGCAACAATAATAAGAAGGTTGATGATAAAGGAGAAGAATGAGCGATTAATGATTAGAGTTGAGCCATCAAACCCCATGACACTCATCAACACACAGAACCTGCTTGCCAATAATCCTTAGATTTCCCCTAGATATATCAGTGATCAAGCACAAGCCATTACACATTTTGAGGATATGGAAAGGTTACCTGGGGATGACTGTGTGCATGCATGTATGTGGATATGGAACACCTTACCACATAGTCTGTAGATCAGGGAATATCATTCCATAATGAGGATGAAGGAGGCATTAGGGAAAGTGCCAATGTATAATTTCTCCATGTAGAGGCTAAAGGTCAATTGGATTGGCCTCAAATTGAGTCCCCCACCGCTACTAGGCATGCTGGAGGCCAGAAGAGAAGAAGAAGAGGAGCAGTGGGAAGAAATAGACATGAAGGCAAGATTCTATGACAAGGAAGAGGAGACCACATCAGAAGCACGGGATGCTAGGGAGGCCACCAAGGACATAAAAGATGAGGAGATGGACTAATTTTCTCAGAGTATGAGCAACACTTTTAGTAGGGGGTGATGATGAGCCTCATAAATGGGTATTTATATGGGCTCATTTTACCTCCTAACCCAGTCAAACTAACCATTCTCTTAGCTTATTATATGATTTTATAATTATATTTATGCTTATAGAGTGAGTTGAGTTAGTTATGATGCCATGTGGTCTAATATGTGTTAAATGTAGATTATTGATGACTTTTGTGGTCAAAGTCAAGGATCCAGTGGACAAATGGTAGCAATAACTCGAAGTGGATAGAGGAGATGACTTATAGAAGGGAGTCCTCCTCATTTATTACTCCTCACTTCGAATTCCCCTTCATTCGAATCAGAGTACAAGCAGCCAAGTCGTCCATTAGCATGCAGTCGAGCAAGTGGAGGATAACTGATAACTATCTCGAGTTTTGGGAGCCAAGCCTCCCTGATTTTAAGGAAGTTGTTGGTAGCTTCATTTGTATAAGTAGAGAGGCCAAGGGCCTCACTAGGGTTGGTTTTTTTTTGTACCTTTTCTTATGTAAACTCTGCTCAACTTCAAGCTTACTATTTTTTACAGTTCCATGTAATCTTGTTATTGTTTTGGAAATAAATATGGAATCCTTTTTGAGTTAGCAATGAGTTACCTTAGAGGGTCAAAGCTCTTGGGTTAGGGCCCAATCCATGTAGCCAAGATCCTATTTACTTGTATTTGTATGTTTTATTTCATTTTGTAGATTAGGTAGCTATTAGATGAATTCCTTTTTATGGTCAAGAATAGGTCGCTTTTGATGATTCCATAATTTTCTTCGAGTTGTGATTTCTATAGCAGGTTAAGCAGTGATAGAGAAAATATCTAGAAGGCTGGAAATACTACTTTTGCCTCTCTTCCTCCCTTTGGGACCATGATTTGAGGCAAAGACCCTCTTGTTGCCCCAAAAACACAGATTTGCCTCATTCATAGGACTTCTAGTGTTCACAACTTTTTACTTGGTTAATAGTCTATTTGCTTTGCTTCAGAACTTCTCCATCATGCTCACTACCTTTAGTATTCTTTCATGATTTCATATATTGCAAAAATTATCAACATTTCCTTTCATAGATCACAGTTTAGATTAGTTTGATGCAAAAATTTGTTTTTATAGATGCACTTATTTCATTGCTTGCTTAATCTCATTGTTGGACTGTCATTTTCTTATGCAGTAGAGATCTTCTAGAAGCAGGCCAGCCTATGAGTCATCCAATCCTCCATTTGATCCATGCCCTATAGGTCATCCAAGTCTCCCCTCAATTCTGCCTTAGTTTCCTGCATTTTCCATAGAATTTCTTCCTCTCTCCTTGAAAAAATGTGATCATCTTTCTCTCTCCCAATTCTTGGTAGACCCTAGGTTCCCTAAAAATTCACTCCAAACTTCATTCACCTTCTCCACCCACTCTCACACCCTCAAGACAGCCAAAACTACTCTCTACCTCCTCTTGTATGCCTATTGTAGAACGTTGTTTTTCCTCCTGTAAATTTTCTTGCAGGCTTTATTTAGAAGGTCGAGTGTGGGAAAAGCCTCCAGAAGGCCACCTGAAACCTCATAGGACCCAACCACACCATCCTACATCCTCTCAAGTCCCAAAACTTCCCTTCAACACCATCTATTCATTGCCACCTTCACAAACAATAAATCACATGCATGTCAAATTCACATAAAAGTACATAAAAATCCAAAAATGATGTTTTTTTCTCATTTACTTCCAGAAGTAGCTTAGTTAGATGTTGTTTGATTCCTTGAATAGGTAATGACATTATTTTCTTGGTTTCCATAGGATTTTCTCAAAAGTAGGATTAGTTGGTTAATTAGGATTTACTTGGTTTGCTTTAGATTTTAGTCTTTCTCCTTTTTGTAGTTAGAGTAGTATCTGTAGAGTAGTATTTCTCTCCTTTCATCACATATAGATCTTATTTTGGAATCCAGAGAAGTTGGCTTGAGCTCCTAGTGATCTTGCGCCGACTGACAAAGTGACAACTTGCAGTAAGAACTACTACTTCTGCATACAACACCATCACTTCCAAGTTTGTTACGAACTACCGGGGTTGATAAGAGTAAAGTAGGTATCCCAGGAGTTTCAACATTATTTTTGCAACACTGGTGCTCACCATATGCAAACTCCATTCAGTGTCGCCAATGTGTTTAAGAGAAGTGATTCAATTGATATCTACTACAATACTCTTAAGCCTTCATTGCATGTCTTTTGTTCCTGAAAAAGTTCCACATTGAAGCCATCTTATATTGAATGATGATACCCCTTTCGTGTGGTTGATGGGGGATGCACCAAGGCCCTTTTGTGATGGGTTTCTTCCTATTGACATTAGATAATTATCTAGGAATTTGTCTTAGAAACTCTTCCTTTGTTATCTTGGGGCTTGTATACATCAACAACAAGTTTCCTTGATCTCAGTGACAAGTTTTCATGGTTTACCTTCATCCGAAATATTCTATGTGGTGTTCAACTTTAATTCATGCATTCACATCATGCAAATTGTACTACAGTACCTTGAAATCCATTAACATCATCAATGGTTTCTCTAGCATCTGTTAATGAGTTACATCATTAGCTAGTAAATAAATGGTGCTTTCCATGTTCCACTTCAGCTCTCTTATTCACATGGTTAGACTCATACATTGCATGATCGAGTGAGTGAGATAAGTGGCCCCAGATCTAGTTCCATCCACCTGAGCTACAATTTCAGGATTAATGCCAGATTACAAAGCATGATGACTATGATCATACAGAGGGTCCTCCAACAATTAGTCCATCCTTTTTCATTAGTGGATGTGTATTCTTAATCAGTTTACATGAATGTTAGCCTATGTGATGAGCATGGTTATTTCTCCCTCAACAAAGTAATTATGATGAAAATGTATTGTAACAAATGATGATCTAACCAGTTTTTCTTGAGCCAAACTTGTCACAAGGTAAATCACTTCAGAAACTAGTTGTTGTTTCCAACATCTCACTTTACGGGGAAATCTGTTATAGGCCATTTCATCACATCTATTCAATATGCCTACAAAATAGATAAATCAACATCCATAAACACCTTGTCATCGTCCCTACACAAAGCCCTAAGCACGAATCTCCCAAATCCCTAAGTTTCTGACCTTGACTACTTCATTCTATTGATTTTAAGGCCCGGACTAACCTGGTCCTTTAGGGACTTGCATTCAACAATAGGTTTCTTAGTTGTGCACCTGATCTGATCAGACAAGATTGGCCATTGTTGGGGGTGCATTGATTCCAAAAATTTAGGAAAAATCAAATGAATCTTGAAGGTTCCTCTTCTATAAGCTTCTAGGAGTTCTTAAAACCATTTACCTTTAATAAAAAATTTGAATCATATCTTCCCTACCTTGGAGTGTTTACCTCTTATCCCTTGAGCTCACCCTCACATCAAGATTGGATGTCAAGCTTAGATTGGTGAGTGGATAAGAATTCCTAAATTACCATCCCCTCCTATCTATTTACTTCCATCCAAAAGCTAGAGGTTGGATTTTGGAGGCTAATCATACCCTTATCCTAATGTTTTTATCATAAGAGAGTTATCATTCCCATGCGTTAGGGTGGCTTTAAGGTGTACATTATGACAAGGAAGGATAAGTCAACTTGGGAGGATCTCTACAAGATTAGCTTCCACTTTCGGTTGTAAAATCTGTCCCTTTAATATTAATATAGAGAGTATACTATTTTTCTACATGGGTTATGTTATGTTTATATACATGTGTTTTAATGCTATGTTGATCCACTGAATAGAGTGATTGGATAACACTACATATATTTCATGGAACTCTGGCTTGCGTTGTATGCTTGTGCAGGTTCTAATTATAGCGATCGAAGCTACAGTAGGATATTGCAAGCCAAGAGGAGAGAAGAGCTTGCGACAGATCACAAGTAAGCATATTTCCATTCTCCAATTCCTTGAAGGAGAAATTTATATCCTTTGATTATGTTTTCCTAGACTAGGCCACTAGGTCCAGGGAAGATACTTCTATCTATAGTTGTAGATTCCATATAAACAACCTGAAGGAATCTTGGACCATGAAAGAATGGTGGAATCTCATGTTGACTTGGAAGGTTAAGACACCCATATAAACCGTCTGGATGGTGAAGATAAAGAGAAAATGAACATCCATCATGAAAAAGATACAAATATGATAGCTAGGAGAAAGAATTGGCCCAAACACATCTCAATGAAGTTCTATGTCATCAATTGCAAGTCATGGCTTTTCCAAGTGTCATCACAAAGTCATATGTGTCAAAGTATCTTGCCACATTAATGAGCCCTAGAAATGGGTAATTATATGGGCTCATTTTTCCTCTTATTTCTACTTAATCCACCATTTTCATTAGTTTATTACATGTTTTTGAATATATTGATGCTAATAGAGTGAATTGGGTTAGTCATTTTTCCATGTAGTCTAATGTATGTTTTATGCAGTTTTTTGGCCAATTTTGGACAAAGTCAAGGGATTTATGAGCAAATGGCAGCCAAAACTCGAGGAAAACAGGGAAGAGGATTTGTAGGGGGATGTCTCCTTAATTTATGACCCCTTCCCTTGAATCCTCCATTAGCAACTTAGAGCACAAAGGTCCACATTCCAAGGGGCAGCCGAGCAAGTAAAGAAGGACTGTTGTTTATCTCCAGTTCTAGGAAGCCAAGTTCCTTGATTTTAGGAGGACTGTTGGAGGACTCCACTTATACAAATAAGGGGGCTTAGAGCCTCATTATTTTAGCCAATAATTAGCATAAATTTTCCACTTTTGTGAAACACATTCTTCAACTTATTTTCGAGTTTCTTTTTTAGAACAGTTCATGTAATGTGACTATCATTTTTGGTAATGAAGATGAAACCATTTTTGAACCAACAATAATCTCTTTCAGAGGGCTGATGCTCTTAGGTTAGGGCCCAACCCAACTTTCCCAACGCCTCATACTGTGTACTTATATGTTTTTGCTTCAATTGATGAGTTAATTTCTGTTACATAGATTCATTTCACTTTGTTAGATTAGGTTGTTTTTTTTTAGAAAATTATATATTATGGAGCAGTGGAAAACATAAAATATTGCAGAAATATAAACACAGAAAATGCATAAAACAAGAGAGACACAGATATATGTGGTTCGCCCAGTTTGGGCTACGTCCACCTCGAATAGCCAGTCCTTCCTTTCTATTATCCAGCAAAATGAAGAGACACAACCTACAGCAGATCCACTGTAATATCCTCTGTTTTCTCTCACAGTCTTACCTCACTACTTCTCGCTCAAAGAATACACATATATTACATAGACTCAATACAATGCCTTCATATAAAGAGAGCAGTTGCCTTCTAGGGCAAAAAACCCTAAACTAAACATAAGTTCTACCATCGGATCATCCGCTTAATGAATGACCCAGATTGATTAGAAATTACTATACTTTTTCAAGGAAATTTTACATCTATTTTTAGCTTCAGGGGCACTACCCCTGAACCCTCACCGGGGGACCGCTAGCCCCTGGAACCCCCATCTGAGAGCTATCGGCCCCCCTAGTCCCCCGTGGGGGGGGGGGGGAGGAGGGGGGGAGAGAAGTCCCCCCCTCCTGTACCCCCCCGTGTGGAGGGGTGTTCAAACTTCTTGGGGTATACATCTGGCTGAAACAAAGGCCTCTAAACAATCATGCTCCATACTCAACATTCTCCCACTTGGAGAATGATTGTAGCAACTCCACTACTGCTTTATTTGTTGGACAATGACTCCTCTTTGGACCTGGCTGTTTCTCATCTTTGTTGTCATCCTTGAAGACCAATTGAAATTGAGAATATTCTCGGTTTCTCCCTTGTGACAACTTTTGTTAGCATATCTGCAGGATTCTGGCTAGTGTGTATCTTTTTCAGCTTCAACTCTCCATCTTCCAACACTCATTGTATGAAATGGTACTTGAGGTATATGTGTTTAGTTGTGGAATGAAAAGTTGAGTTCTTTGCAAGATAAATGGCACTTTGGCTATCACTGTATAACGTGCCCATATCATGCTCCTTACCCAATTCACCCATAAACCTTTATAATCAAATCATTTCTTCACTAGCTTCTATAGTAGCAACATACTCTGCTTTTGTTGTTGAAAGTGCAATAACACTTTGGATTTTTGAAACCAAACTGATAGTGATTCCACCAATAGTAAATACATAACATGTAGTGCTCCTCATATTATCTTTGTCACCTGCCATATCTGCATCAACATATCCCCGTAGAGAAATGTTTGAACCACCAAAGCATAATGCTTGATTTGTGGTACCTTTCAAATATCTAAGAATCCATTTCATTGCCATCCAATGTTCCTTTCCCAGATTATTCATGTCCCTACTTACAACTCCCACTGCATGTGCAATATCAGGCCTTGTGCATACCATTGCATACATTAAGCTTCCAGCTACTGATGCATATGAAACTTTAGACATATAATCCATGTCTTCATGGGTCTTTGGGCACATTTCCTTACTAATTTTGAAATGGCTAGCAAAAGGTGTACTAACTGGTTTTGCATTGTGCATATTAAATATTTTCAACACCTTTTGTATGTACTAATTCTGAGACAATGTTAATTTGCGATTTTTCATGTCTCTAGTGATTCTCATACCAAGGATTTGTTTTGCAGCTCCCAAATCCTTCATTGCAAATGAATTTGCCATTTTTCTTTTGAGCAAATTTATTTCCTGCATATTAGACCCTGCAACAAGCATGTCATCTACATATAATAACAATATAATATAGCTGCCATCATTTTGCTTTTTTTCGATAAACACAATGATCAGAGTGACATCTAGTATAACCTTGTTTAGACATAAACTTGTTAAGTTTTAGTTTCCATTGACTTGGAGCCTGTTTTAAGCCATACAAGCTCTTCTTCAACCTGCACACTAATTTCGCCTTCCCTTTCACTTCATATCCTTGTGGTTGCTGCATATATATCTCTTCCTCCAAATCCCCATGGAGAAAGGCTATCTTTACATCTAACTACTCAAGATGCAAACCTTCAACTGCTACTAGACTTAAAATAGTTCTTATTAAAGTCATTTTAACAACAAGAGAAAATATTTCATCAAAATCAATACCTTTCTTTTGTGCAAACCCCTTCACCACAAGTCTAGCTTTGTACCTCTGTTTTCCTCCATCTTCTTCCTTCTGCTTGTAAACCCATTTATTCTTCAATGTAGTTTTTCCTATAGGCAACCTGACTAATTCCCAAGTCTGGTTATGCATTAAGGAGTCCATCTCTTCTTCCGTGGCTACCTCCCACTTCTTCCTGCTTTCAACTTGCATTGCTTCTTCATAACATTCGGGTTCACCAGAATCAGTCAACAATAAATAATATAATGAAGGAGAGTATCGTTCAGGGGGTCTTCTTATCCTGGTAGATCTTCTAACACCACTTTGAGGTGTTTGGGGTGCTTGTTGCTGTTGTGGTGGTTGTTTTTGTTATGGTTGTTGATTATTATTATTTTCAGGCACCTTTATTTTTTCAGTGATTTCATCAAGAACTGCGTATTCCTTGTTTTCTTTCTCCTATTTGTTTTTCTGCAACTAATTCTTATACAAGACCTTTTCATTGAATATTACATCTTTGCTCCTAATGATTTTGTGATTTTCATAATCAGATAAGCAATAACCAAAACCATTAACACCATATCCAATAAAGGTACATTTCTTTGACTTTGCCTCAGGATTTGTTCTATTTTCTTTATCAATATGAACAAAGGCCTCACAACCAAAAGGCTTTAAAAAAGAGTAGTTTACCTTTTTACCTGTCCATGCTTCCTCTGGAACACCACCATCCAAGGAACTTGAAGGCCCTCTGTTTACTAAATAAACAACAGTATCTATAGCGTCTACCCAAAAATGTAAAGGCTATCCTATATGCAATCTCATGCACCTTGCACGGTCCATGATTGTTCTGTTCATCCTTTCTGACACACCATTTTCTTGTGGTGTCCTTGGAATTGTCTTCACTCTGGGAATTCCATGCTCTGAATAGTACCTATCAAACTCTTTGCCGCAATATTCACCTCCATTGTATGATCTAAGACGCTTCAATTTCTTTCCTATCTCCTCAGCCAAAGATTTCCATTTCTTGAAAGTATCAAATACATCAGATTTATTCTTAATAAAATAAATCCAATTTTTTCTAGTTTCATCATCAATAAAAGTAACATAATAACAAGAGCCACCGAGAGATGATACCTGAGAAAGTCCCCATACATCTGTATGCACAAGCTCTAATTGTTCGCTCTTCTTTTCTTTCCCAACTCTAAGAAATCTAACTCTCTTACGTTTTCCATAAATGCAATTCTCACAGAAATCCAAATCAATATTCTTCAAACTCGACAACAAATTCCTTGAGTGAAGAATATTCATCCCCTTTTCACTCGTTTGTCTGAGCCTATGATACCATAATGCTGCATCTGCTCCTTTGGAAGTTAAAGCATTAAAAGAGTTAGAAATACCATTGCATAAATACAATGTACGAACCTTTTCGCCTTTTACTATTACCAGGGCTCCTTTTGTGACCTTCCAAGCTTTATATGTTAAAGTTGTCACACAACCTTCACTGCCTAATTTCCTTGTTGAAATCAGATTTTTCTTTAGATCTGGAACATGCCTTACCTCCTTTAGTAGCCATTGGTTTCCATTTTGCTATTTTACAAGAACCTTACCCATTCCAAAAATTTTACAGGGTTTATCATCACCCAAACGGACTTGTCCAAAATCTCCTTGAACATAGTCATGAAAGTATTTCTTATCAGGTGTGGCATGGAATGAAGCCCCTAAATCTACCACCCAAGAATCAATAATATTTTCAAAATAAAGAATCAAAGAATCTTGTAACACCTCACCTGTCACATTTGCTTCATGATTGTTTTCTCACTGTGCATCTCCTTCGTTTCCCTTCTGAGATCTACAATCTTTCTTTAGGTGTCATTTCTTTCCACATTTCTAGCACACTATCCCTGATCTAGACTTGGATCTGCCTTTGCTTGATTTGTTGTGATATCCTGAGCTCTTTCCTCTTTCTATTTTTCTTCCCCTAGACTCTGCACTCAAAGCATTACTCGATGTCCCACCGAAGTTTTTCTGTCGCATTTCCTCACTAAGGATAGCACTGACAACATCATCAAACTTGAAAGTACTAGATCTAGAAACATAGTTACTAATGGCCATTACTAAACCATTCCAACTTTCTGGTAATGAGCACAAGAATAATAGAGCTCTAACTTCATCATCAAAGTTTACCCCTACAAAAAATAACTGACTTGTAACAGTATTAAAATCATTTAGATGGTCTGCAACAGATCCACCTTCCGACATCTTCATATTAAATAATCGTTTCATAAGAAATACCTTGTTTGAGGCCGAGGGTTTTCATATAGTTTCTCCAACACCTTAATCAAACCCTTTGTCATTGTTTCCTTCAAAATGTTAAAGGCGACCAATGCTGCGAGGTACAACCATATTGTTCCTTCTATCTAGAAGGTTCCATTCTTCATCTGTCATACCCGTCAGCATCTTTGTTTTTCCGCCCAATGGTAGGTATAAATCTTTCTGATACATATAATCTTCCATTTGCATCTTCCACAGCGAGAAGTTTTGGCCGTTAAATTTATTAACCCTAAACTTACCATCTTATGCCATTGCTCCCACTCGAACGAGGAACCCTTCTTTCCTGCGAGTTTATCAGCCAAGTAGACCTTCGGCTCTGATACCATTTGTTAGAAAATTATATATTATGGATCAATGGAACATATAAAATATTGCAGAAATATAAACACAGAAAATGCATAAATCAAGGAGACACAGATATATGTGGTTTACCAAGTGTGGGCTATGTCCACCCCGAACAACCAGTCCTTCCTTTCTATTATCTACCAAAATGAAGGGACACAACCTACAGTAGATCCATTGTAATATCCTCTATTTTCTCTCACAGTCTCACCTCTCTACTTCTCGCTTGGAAAATACACATATATTACACAGACTCAATTCAATGCCCTCATAAAATGAGAGGGGTTTCCTTTAGGGTAAAAACCCCTAAACTAAAAATAATTTCTCCCGTCAGATCATCCGCCTAATGAACAGTCTAGATTAACTAGAAATTACTATACTTTTACAAGGCAATTTTACATCTGTTTTTAGCTTTAGGGGCGCTGCCCCCGAACCCCCGTCGAGGGACCGTTGGTCCCTGACCCCACAGCCTGGGGGGATCAACCCCCCAGGACCCCCACAGGGGGGAGAAGTCCCCCTCCGACACCCCCCGCATGGAGGGGTGTACAAACTTCCTAGGGTATACATCCAACTGAAACAAAGACCTCTAAACAATCATGCTCCATACTCAACATTTTTGATGGTTTGCATAGGTGTTTTGTGTTTTAATTGCTCAAGTAGGTTACTACAGTGATAGAATAAGATTCAAAAAGGCCAACAACATCCCTAATCTCCTTTTTCCCTTCTTGGGACTATGATTTGAGGTCAAGGCACTTTTGGTGCCACCAAAAACACAATTTTTTCTCTTCCATGCAATTGCTAGTGTGATAACTTGATTTGGAAAGATTGATATATTGGTGAAGATTCAGTTTCTTAGATAATTTCTTGTTCTTTTACCATAGATCTCTCTGTGTGATTTTCTATTCACAAGTTACTATATAGTATTTTCTATTTGTAGGTCAGAAATTAGGTCAAGTTAGAAAAAGTTTTGTTTTCATGGTAAAGTTAGTCCTTTCTTTGATCAGTTTTGTAAGTAGATGTGCACATCTCTTACAGGACACCTCAGATCACCATACATCCATAAGTTAGCTAGAACCAACTCACTTCTCATAGATTTCCCAAGTCATTCGCAACATTTCACCAATCTACCCTAATTTCTGTGTTTTTTTCCATAAGCTTCTTTCTTGCCATTTGAACAAATCCAACCATCACGTTATTTCTTGATCTTCCTTGACAAGCTATAGACACCTAAACACATTCATCTAGCCTTTAGTTACCCTTTTCCATCATTTTTCCACCTTCAAAACTCCAAAAATAGGTTGCGGCCTCCTCCTGTAGATCCCCTGCAGCCTCCTGTAGAATTTCCTGTGAGTGATTTTTCGAAGTCCGATCGCTATGAAAGTATTCAAAAGGGTACTATGGGCTTGTTAAGACCTCTCCACACCTTCCTCCACATCTATTAAAACCAACTCCACCTTCCTTCACCACCCAACCTCTGCACGAGCGTAACCAGATAAATCACAAGCATAATAATTTCACATATAAACACTCAAAAGCACAAAAATATGTTTTCTTCTCGTTTCTTTTCAGAAGTAGCTTGAATAAATGAAATTTACCTTTCCAGTAATCAATGGCACTCATTTCATCAGTTTTCATCTCTTTTCTTGCAAAAGTAGGGTTAATAGGTAAATTAGAGTTTGCTAGGGTTTGTGTTACATTTCAGTTTTTCTTCTCTTTCTTCAAATAAAATAGCCTCTGTAGGGTTATATTTCTTTCATCACAGCTAAAATCGTCTTCTAATTCATAGAAGTTGGCTTAAGCTCCTAGTGAACTTCCACCAGCTAACCAAGTGACAGCCTACAGTAAGAGTTAGTACTTGTGCATACAACACTGTCGCTTCCAAGTTTTGTATGAACTACCGGGTTGATAAAAGTAAAGTAGGGAGCCCCGAGAGTTTCCAGCATTATTGCTGCAATATTTGTGCTCACCATTGTTTTGGCACCATTGCCACGAAAGTGTCAGAGTATTTTGTTATTACTGCTTTCTTCTATTTTCTGCTGCAACATTCTGCTAAGTAATTTATTTCATTTCCATTCTACAATTTCCATTCCAGCAAAATAGATTAGTCATTTCCTGCTTCTATTTCGATTCTGCAATTTCCATTTCAACAAACGTAGATTAGGCATTTCCTGCTTTCATTTCAATTCTGCAATTTCCATTTCAGCAAACGTAGATTAGTCATTTCCTGCTTTCATTTCAATTATGCAATTTCCATTTCAGCAAAAGTAGATTAGTCATTTCCTGCTTTCATTTCAATTCTGCAATTTCCATTCCGGCAAGGTAGATTAGTCATTTCCTTGCTTTCATTTCAATTCTGCAATTTCATTTTAGCATGTTCATTTCAGTTAATTGCAATTTGTTGTTCAACCCATTTCAGTTTTGCAGGTACAAGCAGAAAAAAACAAAAAGCACCCAAAAAAAGATTTCCTTTCATGCCTCATAGGAATAGAGATAATTTAGGAAAATTCCTACCCAAAACCCCCACCACATCAAAAAGTTACCCTTCTCTCTTCTTCGGTAGTAGTGATCCAGAATAAGCTATAGGTGAACAACCAGAGATATACAAAGATCCTATAGTAGAAGAAGAGCAAGAAATCATCCGCCTTGAGACCATGGATGAAAAAAGAAACGTAGAGGGAATGGGGAAAGAGTAGAGGGTACCTTTCCCATCCAAGAGACCAATGGGGACACTAAAATGAAGAACATAAGTCCCTCAATCTTGCCTCACTTCCATGGGTTGACCACCGAAGATCCTAATACCTTCTTGTTTTAATTTTCTATTATCTGTCAAACCTATGACTATGCAGAAGATGAGCAGAAGTTGAAACTGGTTCCTTCTACCCTTAAGGATGTAGTATTGCATTGGTTCATGGGGTTACCTAGCAACAACATCACAACTTGGGCTTAGATGTAGCAAGACTTTAACAACAAATACCGTGACTATTGTAGGTCAAAGGATACCAAAGAAGAAATTTTGTGAATGACCATGGGAAACGATAAATCCTTAGAAGACTATGAAGAGAGGTTTCAACATAGTTATAAAAGGGTCAGGTGTACACTTGACCCTGAATCTTTGAAACTGGTCTTGCTCAGAGGGGTCCCATAAGACCTTCTAGGTACCCTCCATTTGCTAGCTGGGGGGACATCTACCAACTACCTTATGATGACATAAAGACTGTTTTTAGAAACCATTCTAGGGTAGCCAGAAAGAGAGGTAGGGGAAGTCAACCCTTGGCCAGTACATCCTCATCTAGTTCATCCTTAGAGGTGAATTTGAAAATCCGCTGGAAGATTTTAAGAGTGAGATGAGGTAGACTCTTGCCATGCAAATGGATACCTTGCATATCGAAAGAAAACAAGAGGAAGAAGAGATGGTTTTGGCTATCTTTTGTCCTAGGTACACCAGAAGGCATCCTGGGAATGGATTTCCATTGAACTCTATAGAAGTGTGTTCAGTCTGTGAAGAAGACCATTCTACAAATCAGTGCCCCTACTTGCTTGAACTTGAAGCTGCATACCATGGGGCCGAAGGAGCCACTAAACCACTTTATTTCATGAACCAAAGGAGGCCACATGAGCCTAGACCTTACTAGCAGGGAACATAAGGGACATCCCAGACATATTACAACCCCAATCAAGCTACTTCCATGCTTTCTTGGGGTTCCCCTGCTCATCCTTCCTGGTCCACACCCCCTCCTTGGTCATATCCATCTCAATACCATGCTCAACTAGCTGTTCAGTCGTTTCACCCTTATGCTCAGCCACAACCTTAGTGGAATGCACCTCATCAGGGATGGAGGTCCCAGTACAACTTTCCTCCCACTCTTTTGCCTCCACCACCTGCTCAACCACAACCATTGCTTCCTACACCACCAAGGCAACCCCAAATTCCTGCTCAATCAAACCTAAACCTGAATAACAAATAGGCCCAACAGGTATATAGTGTGGAAACATCATGCCTGACCTATGCTGTGGAGATTAAAGAGATTAACTTATGATCTGGAAAGGTTCTCCTAGGTAACCGGCCTCCCCCTAAGGTGGATGCGGAAGAAAAAGAGGAAAGTGAACCAAAAGTCACTCCACCCTTTCTTGAGAGATTGACTAGACTAAAACAGCTTACCCCAGAAGAAACTAAACTTCTCGGAGAATTGAAAAAATTATGTATAAAGATACCACTTCTCCAAGCCATAAAAGATGTGCCTATTTACAACAAGATAATTAAGGAGAAGTGCTTCAGGCACCCAGGCAAGCGCAAGAGAGATGCTCCAACTATCAATTTCATAGGACAACTGTCTGACCTGATGTTGGGGCAGGTAATCTATCTGAAATATCTAGACCCTGGAAGTCCTATAGTCGATGTCAACATCAATGGCACCATAATCCCCCATACCTTGATTAATCTAGGGGTTGTCATTAATGTGATTACCAAGGACACTATGCTCAAGCTCAACCTTCAGGGCTCCCTGAGAAAGACAACAATAGTACTATAGTTAGCAGACCATTCCACCATGGCCCCTAAAGGGATTGTGGAAGATGTAATGGTCTCCATTGATTCTTAGGAGTACCCTGCTGATTTCTTAGTTCTCCAACCAAAGGAAAAGCTTACTGGGTATCCTCTCATCTTGGGAAAACCCTGGTTGGCTACTATAGATGCTTACATTAGTTGTCGAGCAAGGAACAGGACAATCAAGAATGGGCATATGTCCAAACAACTAGTCCTATATCCTCCTTCCCAACCTTTGTTAGAACATGATTTACCACTCTGGTTGGAGGAGGAAGATGAGGAAGAAATCTATTCCGCACCACTGTGTGCAGTGGAAGCTACCATGGGGGGGGGGGGCACAAACTGAGGATGATCTTATTGAAAACATGATTCAGAATCCACCCCCCATTGTGTTGCCATTAGAAGAGCTAGTGGAAGAAACTAAAGCCAATCCTTTAGTTGATCTCTGTGTGGCTGATCAAACCTCTCTCTGAGTTAAGAATGTGGAATTCGGCCCAGAAAGAACCTTGAAGATCAACTCATCCCTATCACATCTTAGGAGAAAGAACTCTATAGTTTATTAAGAAACCACTTGGATGCTTTTGCTTGGAGCTATATGGAGATGAAGGGAGTGCACCCTTTAGTCTTTACTCATCACATTTACGTTAAGGAAGATTACAAACCAGTGAGGCAACCTCAAAGGAGGATTAATCCAGCCCTTAAGGACATTTTCAAAGAAGAACTGCAAAAGTTACTGGATGCAGGATTCATCTACCCTATCTCTGACAACAAATGGGTCTCTCCTTTGGTGCTAGTGCCAAAGAAATATGGGAAGTGGAGAATCTATGTTGATTATTGGGAACTATAAAAGGCTACCAATAAGGACCATTTTCCTTTGCCTTTCATAGATCAAGTGTTAGATGGCCTGGTAGGGAAGAAGTTCTTCTCCTTCCTAGATGGGTTTAGCTGGTACAACCAGATCCAAATCAGCCCAGAAGACCAAGATAAGGTGACTTTCACTTGCCCTTGGGGTATTTTTGCATACCGGGTCCTTCCTTTTGGATTGCGTATTGCTCCTGCCACTTTCTAGAGAGCAGTACTGAGTATATTTGATGAAATGGTTCATGATGCAGTGGAAATCTATATGGATGACTTTACCCCTTATGGTTCTAACTTCCAGGATGATTTGGCTAATGTAGGAAAAGTTTTGGACAAGTGCATTGAAATGAACCTATCCCTCAGTCCTGAAAAATGTGAATTCCTAATGACTGAAGGAACTGTGCTAGGTCATCCAATCTTTCAGCGAGGACTATAGGTGGACCCAACAAAATTTCCATCATCCAAAGGGTCCCACCTCCTCAATAGGTAAGAGATGTTCAAAGTTTTCTAGGTTTAGTAGGGTACTATAGATGATTCATTAAGGATTTCGGTAATCTAGCCTCTCCATTGTTTGGTATTTTGGGAAAAGATGTTGAGTTCATATGGACTGACAACTGTCAAGAGGCTTTGGATACCTTGAAAAGTAAAGTGGTGACTGCCCCAATTTTAAGAGGTCCAAACTGGGCCCTACCTTTCCACATTCATACAAATGCCTTGAACAAAGTACTAGGAGTAGCCTTAGGGAAAATTGATGAGAAGCTGCATTCTGCCATATATTTTGTAAGTAAAAACTTGTCGAAGGCAGAATTAAAATACACTGTAATCGAAAAAGAGCTCCTAGCTGTAGTCCATTCCCTAAATAAGTTTAGACACTACATCACTAGCTATCAAACATTTGTACACATTGATCATGCTACAATTAGGTACTTAATGAACAAACCAAATGTAAATGCTCGTATTATTAGATGGTTGCTTTTATTGCAGAAATTTGATTTAACCGTTGTTGATAAGCCGAGTAAGGAAAATTTTGTTACTAATTTTTTGTCTAAAATAGATTTGCCTACAGGTGAAGAAGGAATGGTGGATGATCAAATGCCAGATGAACAGCTATTTTCTATCTCAATATTCTCTCCATGGTTTGCTAAGATAGCAAATTACTTGGTTTGCACACAGTTCCCGCCACACTTATCCTCAAAAGAGAAGAGCAAGATCATGAGGAAAAGTGCCCCTTTCACCTGGATTGGGGGAAATCTCTTCAAACCTATCCCAGATAAGGTTTTGAGGAGATGTTTCAGGGAGGAGGAATTTTTTGACATTCTCCTAACCTGTCATGATGAGCCTTGTTGGGGCCATTTTGCAACAAAGAGGACTGCCTTCAAAATCCTGCAAGTAGGTTACTATTGGCCCACTCTTCATCAAGATGTAAGGAGATATATCAGCCAATGTGATCGATGTCAAAGGATGGGGAAACCTACTCCAAGGGATGAGATGCCCCTGCAACCTCAAGTGACTTTTGAGTCATTTGAGAAGTGGGGCATGGACTTTGTGGGTCCTGTCAACCCTCCTTCAAAGCAGAAATCTTACGTCATCGTGTGCACTATTTATCTGAAAAAATGGGCAGAAACAAAGGAAATGAAGGTAGCAACATAAGAGAAAGTAGTTGAGTTCTTGAGAGATAATGTATTCTACAAGTTTGGATATCCAAGAGAATTAGTCACAGATCAAGGGTGTTAGTTACCTTCAATCTGGTTGAGGACCTTCTCACACATCATAAAATTAAGCACAAAACTTCCACCCGTTACCATCCACAATCAAGTGGATAGGTCGAAGTGACTAATAGAGCCTTGGAAGGGATTTTGACTAAGGTAGTGAGCAACATCATAATTCCTTTTGCAGATTGATTGGTTGATACCACCTGGGCCTATAACACCACCTAGAAGACCACCATAGGGTTCACACCCTATGAGCTAGTCTATGGGAAAAGGGCTTTGCTGTCAATAGAATTTGAATATAACACACTAACAATGGAAGCTCAGCTAGACCTAGATCTCAGCCATGCACAAGAGGAAAGGTTACTTCAGCTAAATGGATTGGATGAACATAGATTGTAGGCCCTTCTCCACTTAGAAGTAGTCCAGCTTCAAAGGAAAATATGGCATGATAGACACCTCAAAGAGAAAAAATTATAGGAGGGATATTGGTCACTGCATGATTCAAGGTATAAAGATTTCAAGGGAAAACTAAGGACAAGATGGTTGGGTCCGTACACAGTAGAAAGGTGCAATGACAATGGTTCAGTTCTGACTCAAATCATCGATGAAGAAGCCATCCCCATGCTTGTCAATAGGCATAGATTGAAATTCTATAGGAAGCCCCTCTCCAAGTAAGAATTCATTGAGAGTTTGAGTAAAACACTGTTGGTAGTGGAGCAAGTTTCTGCCTCCACTCCACCCACACCCTAAACTAAAGCGAGAGAGAGAGAGAGAGAGAGAGAGAGAGAGAGAGAGAGAGAGAGAGAGAGAGAGAGAATAAAAGATCACTGGCTCAAAACGTCCCATTGGTGTTTCCCAGGGTAGGTAGCGAGGGTGAAAACCTCCTGGAGGCACCCCAATTGTCTCATTAAAAAACAAATAGAGGAAAAAGGAAAAAATAGGAACCAAAAAAATTTAACTTCTTTTGAATGCATTGCATATTGCAGGAGGGCCATAGAAGAAAAAGGGGCATGGCCAGGCTGAATACACCTCTGATA
>APFE030114400.1:0-96693 GCA_000404065.3 Pinus taeda | reverse complement strand
GTTGGGGGGTAACTTTAGTATCATCTAGTTGCTAACTTGATTGTTTAGGAATCACGGTGTTCTGAACGACGGAGGTCAAGAAGAGCCATATTGGCAAGCTAATTGTCAATCCTGGAAGTGACAATGTGGCCATATGAGGTGCACCAACATCTCCCCAAGAGGAGAAAGGACTAGGATTTCCTCCAAGGGGAAATCCTTGGTTGGTAGACTCCATTTTCCTCAACCTAAGACCAATGTGGGAATAGTGATATTATTCCAATTAAAATAAATTTTAGACGCATTAACACAACTTGTTTTTGCGATTTTTAAGAGTCGAGAAAAAACAAAAGATGACTCTAGTCCCCTTCGATTTTTAATGAGCCCAAAGTGACAGGTGCTCAAATGGACCTTTTCCTTTAAAGAGTCTGAAAAGGAATGAAATAGACTACTCTGGAAGTCTAGACAGACAGATTACCAAACCAATCACAAAACTGCAGAATACTTTTTACGGTACCACAGTCAATCTTACCAAATGTTGTGTTCAGTGCATTGCGATCGATAGAGCAGTAGACACAAATTCCTAAGGATAAAGGATATAGCCTATTGTGGTCTCCCAATATATACTTGATGGTACGTGGGAGAACAAGTCCGTACTAGCACTTGTTGTCTCAAAGAGGAGGAATCACCCAACCAACAATGAAAGCAATAGTTACCAGGCTTTATGACGCCGGAATACGTCTCTAGCCTAGACTTCTGAATGTTGTGCGTTAGGTTCCAAAGCATTTTTATGTTTATTGAATTGATTTTACAGTTGATATTTCTTAAGAAATTTTCCTTTTAGGTTCACCGTGTGATGTAGATATATAATTCCTAAAATGCAATCTAAGGTGATAAACAATCGTTTAATCTTCTTTTTGCAATGAAAATCCTAGCTACTAAGGAAAGAGAAATGAGGATCTTTCAACATAGAGCACAGAGCACACATTAGATGCAATGTCCTAAATCAAACCAACAGGCAGTCTAAATGCAAATGCACATGCATGTATTTGTTTTCCGCTTTCTTAATGTGTGAATGACTAAAAGAATGCTGAGTGTAAATATGAATTATCTTTTCAAATCGACAATACTAACAAATTTCTCTTCAAAACGAAAGGAAGATAATGACGACACTTTGTGATTTTGAATTGAAAATTGTTTTCGACACTTGAAAAACTACTAATTCAAATCAAATACAAGAGTAACCATATAATCGACCATCAAGAACAATAGGATTCTTTTCTAGGACTGAAAATGACACTTGCGACACTTCCAAATCAAGAAACGACAGTTCGATTTTCTGATGCAATTATTGAATTTATTGATCAGTTCATCATTACAAGGTTTGGTTTACCTAACGCACTTATTTTTGACAATGCATCTTATTTTTCTAGAAATAGTATAGTCGAATTTGCTCTTAACAGAGGTTTTAAGTTAAAATACTCTACAAATTACTATCCACACGGAAATGGCTTAGCAAATTCAACTAACAAGAATCTCATCAAGGTTATTAAACGAACCGTTGATCAAAACAAAAAGAATTGGCACAAATCTTTGATATTTGCATTATGGGCAGATCGCATAAGTCAGAAGGCCTCAATAGGTACTTCTCCTTTTAACTTGGTGTATGGGAAAGAAGCTATAATATCACCAAATTTAGCACTCCCATCCCTAGCCCTAGTACAATTTATTGAATAAATTCCTTATTCCTCTATTCAAGTGAGGTTTGATCAAATCCTTAAATTGGATGA
Organism: Pinus taeda; assembly: GCA_000404065.3. NCBI lineage: Eukaryota > Viridiplantae > Streptophyta > Pinopsida > Pinales > Pinaceae > Pinus > Pinus taeda. The sequence continues at coordinate 94,927 of APFE030114400.1, read as the reverse complement.
GCAAAGAGAAAAGGCCAAAATTACTCATGCTAAACATTAGCAGGTCATTAAATCTTATTTTGATGCAAGTTCTGCTAGCTGAAAGACATTACAGGTCGGTGATCTTATTTTGAAATGGGACAAAGCACATGAAGACAAACGTAAGCATACAAAATTTCAGAAGATGTGGCTTGGACCATTTCAGATCATTGAAAAGATAAGCTCATCAACACTTCTACTACAATATTTATTAGGAAAGGGAGATTCCCTTCCTGTGAATGGGCTTATCTGAAAGATTTTTTTTTTCCTAAGGAGGTAACCCCTTCTTACTTGTACATATATTTTATGCAATCTAGTTTCTTTTAGGAAATAACGTTGTAAATAGTCTATCATTAGCTTTTCACTATTAAAAAACTCTTTGAAAGAATATTGAGAATATTTTCTTTCAAAAAATAGAAACTTTCAAGGAAATTATTACAGTTTTGGAAATTAGATAAAATGTGGAACTTTGAGATTCTCTTTAAATTGTGAAATCTTCCAAACCTTGAAAATACAGTAAATCATTTTGTGTTTTGTTGGTTGAGAAAGGTTATTTATAAAAAGGTAAATACTTTTTCCAGCTAAGCATCCACAGCTTTAGAATTGTCATCCATAAACTCTTAAAAAGTAAGTCATTCGCACCATCCACTAGGTTTATGATTTTTCAGAGTGTCATTCTAAAATATATCCGATTTAAAATATAAGAGGTCTCATGACGAGCCTGGTTACCATGATAATAGGGAGATAATTAAACTAACATTACCAATATTTCATACCAAAGCATGGTAATTTCTTATAATAATAATACAAGGGGTCTTATTACGAGCCAACTTGTTTAGTTCAATTACAACCAGTGAATGGCATTGTCATCATCTGGCTCCGAAACTAGGACAGTGGATTTTTATCCAAAAAAATAAAAATACATACAAAAAACAAAGAATAAATGTAGATATATCTTTATGGATTTATATTTAAAAATTTATACTCTTAGATGGATGGGACAATGAATGATTGATGGTTAAAAGGTAACCCTTTCGAGACTATAGACGTTTGCTGACAGCAGAGGCACTATTCGTGACAAAAGAGTAAATTTAAAAGCTAAGTTGGAAGAGCTCCCTACTTTATCTTTAATAACCAATCAAAAATTGAAGAAGCCAAAATTCTTTCTATTTTATCATAAGGGTTTGTAAAAGAAATTGCAAAATTGATATTGTCTTCATTCAAAGAAATGTTTTTATCTAATCATTCTTAGGCAGTTGTTTTTTTCTTCAATTGATTCTACTTAAGAAAGTTTTAGAAATTTCATTATTTTCAGAGATAATTGGTTCTCCTAGTGAATCACCACTTGTTGTGCTATACAACAACCCCCCCATTTCAACTCTTAAATCTTAGCCTTATAATGACAAATATGAAATCGGTCCCCTTTAGAATATGAATAAAAACAATAAAAATCTTAAGTAAAATAAAATAAAAATCATACAAAAAATTGTTTTATGAGTATTTAGGACTGCTAATCACAAATCACAATTCTTTATAATGCGTGAAAATCCATTTAGAAAAGTGCGATGCAATTAGAGTCATAATAAAACCCTCATCACAAAGTTTCATCAAAGTAAGCCATTTATAAATACGATGTGATAAAACTATGGCATCGTGCACATCATATATCACAAGGGATGACTTATAACCTTTCATTGAAATCTTCTGATATGATAAGGCTATGATAATCGCATATCACTAATTCATAGGGAAGGATCTAAAAAAATCCATTGAAATCTTCTAATGTGATTTAAATATCGCATACTGTACTCTTGATAAAAGCAAGTTATAAAATACTATGAATACATGAGGTATATGGATCAATCAATTATAAAGAAATAACGTGATTTTTCGAGTTTGAAACCTACTTCCTTCACATGCCAGCTCAACATTCATCGCAATCACAACTATGCAAACATAGCTTTTGATCATGGCACTTGTACCACCTGATTTTTTATATGGGATTATTACACAAATATTGAAATAATACAATCTCTAATCACAAATCACAGAGTTACGACACCTATTCTGAAAAGGACCATTACAAAACTTGCGATGCGAGATATGGCTTCAGCATTAAATTTTCACATTGGAAGTTATGGTAAAACATTAAGGAGCAGTTATGGTTAAGTCCTTTAAGGATTTCATCCATGGTAGCTATGTACAATAAAAGATCTTTTGTATCTAATGCACATAAATTCTTGTATTTTGTAATTTGTGTGTTATCGCGTCTCAAGTTTTTCGACTGTTATGCTCTTCTTCCTCATTTTGAAAAGCTAATCTATAACCGAACAATTAGTGAAGATGCCTAAGAAATCTCGCAAGGAAAACACTCCCATTACAGTGGAAGAAGGAGCAACAAAATTGGTGTTAATTGCAGATAATACCTGTCCAGGCCTTGGTAAAATCTCATGGGAAGGCATATATACTTTACTTGAAGTAGAAAATTCAACAAAGATAGAAGAAGAAGCAACAACTAATGGAACTGAATGAATAGAAAGAACGCTTAATGATTTGGCTAGCTCTTTCCTCCATAAAATAGCAGCCCGAGCCAAAGTTTTACCATATAATGATCTAGTGAGATGGATAATCGAAAGTGTTAATATCACAGACAGATCTTTCTTCATAGTCGATGGGAGGATGTTTGAGACATTCAAACATGAAGATGTCAAGAGAATGTGTCACTTGCTGGATACCTAGTGTTACCAGGAATAGTGTCCACTCAGAGCTGCTATTCCCACTAAGACTGGTAGCTATCTTAGAAACAAACAAGTAAAGACTACTTTCATTTCCCTTTATGAAAATAGATAAGGGTGGAACAAAGGACACCAACCTTAGTCTTGCGCTTGGTTCCCTTGATTGATTCCTCTCCTTCCTGATAGATCTTTGCCTCTTCTTCTTCGTCTACCCAACTTCAAAGAGCACCTGTGGAATCAAAGCAACATACTACTATCGAAGAACATAGATCTATATTCATAAATAACACAGGACCAGATATGTGTTAACCATACAAATGCATATATAATCAAACATACAAGAATATGGAGGAAAACTTGAATAGCTTTATTAATATCAAGAAAAGCAAGAGGATTACAACCAATGGTTCTGACCCAGCATCATCCTATAGCAAGAAAGCCCTTCTTCACCTCAAGTAAAGCTTAGATCACCCAACACTATGAAGTTTCACCAAAACACCAGCAACACTTCTCTACAAGATACAAGGTTCCAGCCTCTGGATCTCTGTCACGAGGGATCCATATATAGATGATTGTAGGGGGGTGAGTCATCTTCTAGTGTCTTGATTAGTGTCTCCTCTCTGATAGTTCTTGATTCCACTTGGAGACTGATGATCTCTTACTCATCCTTGGTTGAAAATAGAGAGGCAAGTGTCAAAGGGGAAGCTTCTGGAAGATTCCATGATCTTCCACCTTGCAAACTGTCTCTTCCATTTGTCCATTCTTGCCCATCGCACCCTACAGAGGGGCCATTCAGTATTCATTGCACCCTTTACACTAGGAAGGTGATATGCATCGCACCCTCTACACTGGGTATTTAGTATGGTCCAGTTTTGACCTTTTCTAAGCAATTTTTAGTGGAGAACTTCTGGAAGATGATGTAATCAGCTGACCTTGTCCCTTTAGGCAGTGAAGAAAAACTTTTAGGGACTTAGGAGCCCTCAGTTTATGGACATTTATGATTGGGGTTGCGGTGCCCAAAAATGTCTATAACAGTTGCTCGCTAAAGCATGAGGTCGTTAATATTTTGATGTTGGGTGAAATGCTTTACCATGAGGATCCGAACTTTTTTCGAGTTAGGAGGCGACCTATAATAAGGTATAATACAATACATTATCTTCATAATATTTTTCATGGTCTCGCTGAGGCAGGCATTCCCATGGTCATGTGGCAGACTGATGATTCAGACTCATCATCCTTTGATTTAGATGATCATTTGTTTGACAATGATGTACATTTGATGTCTTTATATTCCTGAATATATCGTAGCTCGGATGGATGAAACTAGATCTGGGGTCTTCAAAACTCGTTCAATCTTCACGCAGAGTACAACTCGATCCATGTGAAAAATGTTCTAGAGTCGAACATGGAAAGACATCGCCTGATTACCAGCCAATGATGTAAGCTATTAATAGGCATGAGAGGAATCACCAATAATGACAATGATCCTCAAGGTACTACAGTACAATTCATGTGGTGTGAAAAAGGACTTGGATTCTAACACCGTGGAAAATCTCTCAGTCAAAGGCCATTCATGTAAATCTGTCACCGAAAGTGAGAAACTTGCCATTGAGGCATGCAAGCTTCAAATTACTGAAAGGGTTGTTCCTAGGTCGACTTCTTGGATAATGAGCTAATGTCGACAAGAAGTGACCCATCGTAGGATGGCCTTAAAGAATCCCACATCTACGACACGGAATGAAGCAAATGATTTTGGAGGTGAAAACGATATGACAATACAGGGTTTAGGGTGGTGGTCATGAAAAGAATGGAGCGTGAATGTATTGCAGCGGGCGAGACATAGGTGAATTCTCTGAATGACTTCTCTTGAACATATCAGTGACACTGATGATGGACTGGTAGCGTTGACCCAAAATATCGATGGTGTGACGGACCAATGGTGATATGACCAGTGAACGGAACAACCCAATCCAGCTCGGATGTGGAGAGAAAGTGTCATGTTCAAGAGAGACTTGCCACCAATAAAGTTTTTTCAAGTTTTCTTCCCAATTTTCCCCAGTCATTGCTGACCAGTACCTCTTTATTTTTCTCAAGCTTGAGGAGGATAGCATATGATTTTTCTATAATCCACCCTTTGGGCGAACCTGTTGCTATATTTTAACGAGCCTAGTGACAATGAAACTCGTTCTCGTCCATTTGGACGAGTTTGTCGCTATTCAGTTTTAACGAGTTTAGTGACAAAGATAACTCGTTCCTCCTCAATTTTAGAGAGTCTGAAAGGGATGGAAAGGAAAATCCAAAGATTTTTTTTTATCATATAATCCCTTAAGTCCGAAAAAGCATAAAATAATACGAAAGGGATGAATTTTCGATAGTTTTAACGAGCCGAACAAGACAGGCACTCGATATTTTTGTGTAATAATCCCTCAAGTCCAAAAATATTAAAATATAGAGGAGGGATAGCACTTCCGATGACTTTAATGAGCCAGAGAGGCTAATCACTCAACAATCTTTTCATATTTTAAGAGTCAGTTGAAAAGAGCTTAAAGGAGACTCATTTTTCGAGGAACAAGTGATGATATCAGGTAGCAGCTGATTCCAGGTAAGGTTTGGAATTTTCCAATCACGGCAGTGTCACAGGGATGGCTAATACAGTCACTCTTCGTAGATGTTCCTCGAAAGGGTAAACAATCAAATGGAGGTGAATGATTGGCTAAAAAACAGAGTGGAGGTGATGATGAGAAAACGACCAAGGCTCAAAAGCTTATGATTAGGCATTCACAATGGTTATTTACCGGAAGATTGCTTCATTTTTTAATGAGCTTAAACTCTGGGGGAAACATTTGCTCATTGCTTATGTTTATTTTTTAATGAGCTTGAATTCCGAGTTAAAACTGCTCGTGGAGGGTTTATTTTTAAACGAGCTTGAACCCTATGGTAGCACTTCTCGCAAGTCATATAATAAGGATGTCTCATCTAAGATGACATTTTTTATGGGGCTTGTACCTTTTTTAAGCTTTGCACCGAATCCTTTCTTTATGCAAGCTAGGAAACAACCAACCTTACGGGTTTAAGGGGTTAGAGGACCTACAAATTTTAAAAATAAATGGTTGCTCTTTGCTTGCATGCGAAAAGGTTTGCATGCCCCTAGGTATAGTGAAAAATTCCTAGGTTACCATGAAAACTTTCCATCTGCGTCGTAGACAAAATGCTTCCTTGGCGATGTCTACCGAAATAGACAAAGGTGAGTGGCGCAGTCACCTCCACTCACATAACTTTGACGAGGGAGTCTTATTCCAGCTTAATCCCATTTTCCTATAAGGACGGGTGTGTTAGACTAGTCATATATCCTCCGCAGAAACCTACTCTATACCCAAGGTTTTCCTGCCAAAACAGACCAGGGTGCATGCCCCCTAGGTTTTAGTCATATCCTCCTGAATCACTCGCGCTCATCAGGTGGACAGACTGGAGATCGATGAGACATTCCTTGCATGAAAAGACCATTTAGGGATGGCATTTGACTATTTTCTATGTGTGAACCACACAATGATAGTTGGTCTACAAGCTTGACCACTCTGCCTTCGTGCGGAATACACATTACTCTAAAGAGTGACGAGACAATGACTCCCATGCAATAAATATAGTCACGCCGAAGGAGTAGATTATAATCCAGGGGTCCTTGGACTACCATCACGTTCATGTGAACAATTTTCCGTCTCAAAGTAATGGGCACATTGAGAAGGATCCCTAATGGTCGACTGGTTCCTTTGTCAAAGCCTATCAGATTTCTCATTTCAGGAAAAAGCGATGGCAAACCAAGCACTTTCCAAACAGTTGAGGAAAGGATACTCACAGAAGTCCCTCATCTATGATGGTACCAGCCATGACCATTCTATAAGCTTATATAATGATTCAGAATGATACACTAGCTGGTAAACAGGGTCTTCCTACTTGATTCCAGTCAAACGAAACTACTAGGTTGCTTGGAGGTGGGACCGAATGGACGGCCTGATATGACTTTGATGAACATCCTTCCTGTAGTAAAGGAATGGGTAGGCTGGCCCCAAGTTCATAGGATTCTGTGTTTACGAAAAGAATTTATACGATGTTGTTCTCTTTCTCTTCAGTGATGGTATCATTTGATGATGAACATTCTAAAGGCAAGACTGGGTCAGCTGCTGCCTTGACCTTTTGGCTTTCGTCTGGTATGGATTTAGAGGGTTCATTTTCAATGATAGATGTTTCGATCGACCACAAAGGTGTGCTAGCCATATTTTCAACTAGTGGTGGACTTGGCAAGAGTTTCTTATATCCAGGAGGGAGCCGTAGCGGTGAAGCAGGACAATCATCCAAAACTCTTTTAGCCTCATCTAGGAAGGGACGACAATGGACGGTGTGATCTCCTTCACAAAATTTACAAGGAAATTTACAATTCCATTTCTATCTAAATAATTCACTTTCACTGGTTGATGGTGTGCTTTCAACATGATCATCAGAGGTTGACGACACCAGATTGTGCAAATGAGGAGAACAGTCCCTTAAGATCCGAGGGATGCAGGGACAATCTCGGTGATGGTGGTCTCCATTGCAAATGGCACATTGACATTTAGGTTTAGACGGTTCGGTATGAGGATTTTCACTAGACGATGCCTGGTTGCCCCCTTTCACTTTTGGTTCTTTCTTCTTCTTTTCCTTTTTCTCTTTCTGCTTCTTCTTCTTCTTAGTTACTTGATCTTTAAATTTACCAGCTTCATCAAGTGAAGCAGAAGGAGGAGTAGGAGAAACAGACAAAGTAGAAGGTTGGGGGGCAATACTAGTATCATCTAGTTACTGACTTGACTGTTCAGGAATTACGATATTCTGAATGATAGAGGTAGAGAAGAGCCATACGGGAAAACCAATCGTCAACCCTGGAAGTGACAATGTGGCCATATGGGGGGCACCAACATCTCCCGAAGAGGAGAAAGGAATAGGATTTCCTCCAAGGGGAAATCCTTGGTTGGTAGACTCCATTTTTCTCAACCTAAAGACCAATGAGGGAAGTTGTGATGTTATTCCGATTAAAAGAAATTTTAGACACTTTGACGCAAGTTGTTTTTTCGATTTTAAAGAGTCAAGAAAAAACAAAAGATGACTCTAGTCGCCTTTGATTTTTAATAAGTCCGAAGTGAAAAGTGCTCAAATGGACCTTTTCCTTTAAGGAGTCTGAAAAGGAATGAAAGAGACTTCTCTGGAAATCTAGGTAGAGGGGATTACCAAACCAATCACAAAACTGTAGAATACTTTTTACGGTATGACAGTCAATCTTCCTGAATGTTGTGTTTAGTGCATTGCGATTGATAGGGTAGCAGACACAAACTCCTAAGGATAAAGGATGCAACCTATTGTGGTCTCCCAATATATGCTCGATCATACGTGGGAGCACAAGTTTGTACTGGCACTTGTCCTCTCAGAGTGGAGGAATCACCCAACCAACAATGAAAACAACAGTTACTAGGTTTTACGATGCCAGAATATGTCTCTAGCCTAGATCTCTAGATGTTATGCGTTAGGTTCCAAAGCATTCTTAGATTCATTAAATTTATTTTATAGTTGATCTTGTTTTAAAATTTTCCTTTCAGGTTCACCACGTGATGTGTATACAATTCCTAAAATGCAGTCTAAGATGATAAACAACTGTTTAATCTTCTTTTGGCAATGAAAATCCTAGCTACTAAGGAAAGAAAGTTGAGAGTATTTCAACAAAGAGCACAAAGCACACACTAAATGCACTGTCTAAATCAAACAAAGTAATCTAATTTCAAATGCACATGCATGTATTTTTTTTCAGCCTTCTTAATATATAAATGATGATAAGAAAGCTAAGTGCAAATATGAATTATTTTGAAAGCGACAATACTTAACAGATTTCTTTTTAAAATGAAGTGAAGATAAGGGCGACACTTTGCGATTTCGAAATGAAAACTGTTTTTTAACACTTTAAAAACTACTAATTCAAATCATATACAAGAGTAACAGTATAATCTACTATCAAGAATAATGGTATTCTCTTCTATAACTAAAAACGACACTTATGACACTTTCATATTAAGAAACGACAGTTTGACTACGCTACTTCTTTGCAAAAGAGAACTGAAAATGGCACACAATACATGAAAAAACTTATAGTTCTTTGCACAATAGAGGTGGAATGATGGAATAGAAGGGGGTTTTCACAGACATATACTGACCGTAGATAGCAAAACTCCTAAATAGGACTGAAAATAGTGAAGAAAAAACTAAAGTCTGAAGGTAAAGTTAACCTTCCCTGACCATCGCACTTGTCACACAGGGAATTCAGTATGTAGCACACCTACTACACACGAGAAGTGCGATGCATACAGACTACCTTGAAGGCAGGGTGCAATGGTACCAGTGCAAGCTTTTAACTAGTTTTTGCTCACAATTTGCAATTCAGTTAAGGGATTTAGGCCGAGTAAGTGATGTTTAGTAAATGTAAATCACAGGGGTTGATCTAAGGAGGTTACTAGAGCCACCACTTAGGGAAATTATAATGATTGCATATCGATTATTTAATTCATAAACAAAACCCAAAGATAGACTGAAGCAACATTGATCTACTTTGCATTTGTACAAAAAATGCAGTTCGAAGGCTAGGTGGCTTGACTTCAGGATCCGTTTGTAAGTTTATAAAACAAACAAAGATAGACTAACAAACAATCTATTCGCTCCCCAGTGGAGTCACCTTTTTGTTACTGGGAATAGTATCCACTCGGAGCTACTATTCCCACTAAGATTGGTCGATATCTTAGAAACAAACAAGTAAAGACTACTTTCGTTTTCCTTTATGAAAATAGATAAGAGTGGAACAAAGGACACCAACCTTAGTCTTGCGCTTGGTTCCCTTGTTTGATTCCTCTTGTTCCTGATAGATCTTTGTCGCTTCTTCTTCATCTGCCTAGCTTCAAAGAGTACCCGTGGAATCAAAACAACATACTATTATCGAAGAACAAAGATCTATATTCATAAATAACAAAGACCAGATATGTGTTAACCATACAAATTCATATATAATCAACCATACAAGAATATGGAGGAAAACTTGAATAGCTTTATTAATATTAAGAAAAGCAAGAGGATTACAACCAATGGTTCTGATCCAGCATCACACTCCGGCAAGAAATCCTTTCACCTCAAGTAAAGCTCAGATCACCCAACACTATGAAGTTTCACTAGAAAACCAACAACACTTCTCTACAAGATACAAGATTCCAGCCTCCGGATCTCTGTGATGAGGGATCCATATATAGATGATTATAGGGGGTGAGTCATCTTCTGGGGTCTTGATTAGTGTCTTCTCTCTGATAGTTCTTGATTCCACTTAGTGACTGACGATCTCTTACTCATCCTTGGTAAAAAATAGAGAGGCAAGTGTCAGAGGGGAAGCTTCTGGAAGATTCCATGATCTTCCACCTCGCAAACTGTCTCTGCCATTTGTCCATTCTTTCTCATCGCACCTTACAGAGGGGCCATTCAGTATGCATTGCACCCTTTACACTGGGAAGGTGATATGCATCACACCCTATGCACTAGGTATTCAGTATGGTCCGGTTTTGACTATTTCTAAGCAGTTTTTAGTGGAGAACTTCTGGAAGATGATGTAATCAGCTCACCTTGTTCCTTTAGGCAGTGAAGAAACACTTTTAGGGACTTAGGAGCCCTCAGTTTATGGAAATCTATGATTGGGGTTGCAGTTCCCAAAAATGTCTATAACACCTAGCGACACTACAACAAATCATTCCTGGAAGCTTTCGCTAAAGAGAATGACATAGATTCAGACCCTATTAAATATTGGATACATTTTCCAAACAAGCATAAACATGAATCCTCTGTTATGTACTCTATGGACTCCTCAGCATCTCTGTATTGTTATGTTGCTGCTATGGTATGTAGGCTCTTTGAAAGCCCCAATTTTGTTATATTTTCTATAGAAATGGTTCCATTAATAGAAGCAAAAATCAACTCCTTTATTATGGATTGGGCAACCATTCTATTAGATAAAATGGCTAGACAAATACTAGATTATAGAAGGAACAATTTTGTCTCCACCAGAATTTTGCTCCCATTCTATATGAGCGCCTACATAATTGACACAATCTTTTTCAATTCCGACTTTCCCATCCTAGGATGGAAATGGATTTTTCATGATCTAACTCTCTTTCATATTTATCATAAATATTTATGGAAGTCTGACTACAAAAATGATTTATACAAGATTTGCCATTGTTTCATTTTACCTGTCCATCAAGCCAACTTCAATAAACTTGCTCCTCCACTATCTCATGAAGCTAGCATTGACTTAACTTCAATTGGTAGTTGGTTCATTGAGGAGAATTTCACTTATATTATGGTTTTTGACAGTATTGCAAAACACTCATGTCGTTCCACTCTACATTCTAGATAAGCTATTAACTAGCGAAATAGCTAGGGAAATAGCATACGAGATAGTGGAAAAAGGGATGTCTAGAAACGTTAAAGATTCTAAGAAACAAGTTTGGCCTCCATTTCCCCTCCACTATGGAACTTACACATTGCATGATTTTAAACATGTTGAGAAAGAACCAATGAAAGAAAAGGATCCAGGTCTAGCAACAATTCCTAAAAGACAATATGATCCAAATAAGGTCACTTTCAATTTAACTAGTTAGGTGAAAATTGGTAAATTTATACATGAGAAGGATGAGTTTGATGACTTATTTGCTTCAACAGAATTATTATCACAATTAATTCATCTAGCAAGATTCAAATTGGGAGCCGAGAAGATGGAAAAAATCATGGAATACAGGACATATAGAGGTTACTAGCAATACCTCTAGACTTACGAAATACTACACCTATTGTTCAACAAGTAGATCATAGCGGGGAGCAGACTATTGAAGAGATTTTTGGGGAAGGGAAAATAGGTGGAAAGACCAGTTAATCCCTAAGCACAAATGTTCATATTGACCCCATCTTGATAAAAGAATGGGAGCAATTTGATTAGTAGATCAAAAGCCAGAGAAACCCCGAAAACATTACCTCATCAGCATCACCAGCGACTCAACGACCCAATGTTCCTAATAGTGTGATTGAAGTAACATCCAATAAATACATAGCTCAAAAAGAGATTGAAACAATTCCTAAAAACCCTTGAGGAGAGATTATATTGAATATTGAGGAAATACCGCCATTGGATGTATTTTATAGTCCAAAACATAGGGTTGTAGTCAAAAGGCAAAGAAGGAAGAGGAAACTAGATCAAACATCCTCAACAATCGCTCAATCTGAATTTATGAATGTTTTATGGAAGGATTCAGAAGTCAATCCTTCTGAGGATTTGACTAAGTTATCTCAATTTTTAGGGGTATACACAACTGCCACAATTGATAAGGAAACTGAGGTTAAGCAAATGTTCAATGAAAAGGATCAAAGGATTAATCAACCTGAGGAATAGGCAGCAGTACAACAACAAAACATTAATCATCTTGAAGAACAGTTGGCAGAACAAAAGAAAAAAGAACGAGTAGTTTGAGGAACAATTAAACTTGGAGAAATAGAAGACCGACCAGCATGCCATCCAAAAACAACAACAATTGTCTCAAAAGCTTGAACAACTTCAATTGACACATCAACAAGAAATCAAGACTAAAGAGGATCAAAACACATAGTTACAAATCTGTATAGAACAGTTGAGAGATTATCCCAAGGTTAAGGAATTTAATAAGGAATCCCTAGAAGAAAATAAAGCCTTATCTCAACAGCTAAATCTACTTGTCCATAAAATATTTCTTATCAACCCATTATGCATCATAACTACATCACTGATTGATCAAGTATTTAATACCATATTAGAATTTGAGGATGCAGATGAGAAGGTCACAAATTAGCTCTCTTGGCAAAGCATAGTAGAAGGAATAACTACTAACCTACCAAAAATTCAAGAGTTGCATAAAGAAATATTGTTTTTGGAGTGGGAAACATAATTGATAAAGGCAAAAAGGGCTACCTCTAGGGTTAGGTATACAATGAATAATGTGATTGAAATGATAAATTATAGTTTATATGGAGCCAATTTAATTTCTGATTATTCCCCAAGTAAGCTTCCAAAAGCAAAAGTGTTAGAAAATCAATGGAAGTAGGATTTGGCCACCAAAGATGAACAACTCAACATAATACAGAGCATTAACTCGGATGTGTGCTAGTCCTTTTTGGTCAAGCCGCACAGCCAACAAATAACCTTCAAATGCCTTATCGATGTTGTTGATCACATGATTATTGAGCTTTCAGATGCCATGTACACGGGACAAATACACTTCAGGATGAGTCACCCTCCAAAAATTCAAAACATGCTTTCAATTTGTCAATTGTGAATATAGGAGAAGAAATAGATATGAATAATCTTTTCAGATGCAATCACATTACTATTTTTGCAATTCAAATCCCATATTTTAATGAGTGGCAGTTCCAAAAACTCACAACGATTCTAGTAGACAATTTGTTTTAATTCCATTATATTAACTCTTTCATTTTATTAGAGAAGGGGTCCTCAATTTGTACAAAAAACTATACTTGAGAAGTTGTAGTTCTGCACTTCTTAACTTATTTTCTTTATAGGCAGTGGATCAAGATTTCAGATTTTTGTGAAAGAACTTTTTCAAGAGCTGCATTTTTGTATCTCTTGGAAGTTTATGGAATAAAAAGGTGGAATCAGATTGTTACTTACATATCAAGACTCAAATGCATGCAATATTTCTACCACTGTTCTTTTTGTCTTGTTCTTTATGTAATTATCATTTCATTTAATTTGCTATTATTGATGTATTAACATGCTTCATGCAATTCTATATTGAGTCACTTTTGAACGTTTTGGAATTGTTATATCAGAGATATATGTTAGCAATAAATACCAGTAGGTCATGCGATATCTTTTCATAGTTACTTTGCTTAATTTCTTAAACAAAGTAATAATTATTTTGATGCATCTACCTATGGATAGGTAAACCATCTATATAATTATTTGTCTACTAGGAATTATAAAAAATCACATTGTTATAATATTACTTGGGCTATATAGATATATGTGTATATTTTCAGAGTTATAGATAAAATCACCTATCATCTTTGTTATACATTTAAAACACTCATTCATCAAACCATACATTATTGGGAAAGTGATCCCATAACATCCAGTCGGAGCCACCACTTCAAACGAAAAAGGCGTTGTACTAAGGTCCAGATCGGGTGGTTATCCCCAATGTTGGTGGTACTATTTTAGAGGCATCAACAAGTTGGAACCCCGATTTAGAAGAGGAATTAATACTCCTTGCATGGTTGAATTGTTTGATATCCATCATAAGTAATACGAACATGCAAGAATAGATACAATAATGGGAAATTTAGCTACTAGTTTTTGTATGGTACTATATATCCAGACAATGTTGTTAGCTTAACAAATAAGCATATTAAGAATGCATGTAAAATAATAATTGGAGTCCAAGGAATTATTATGGTTGATGAAGCTGAATATTTTTTAGTAATGGTACAAAATTTATTCCAGCTTAATGAGACTGCTCATCCAAAACTAAGACAACATGTGTTAAAAGATTGCACAACAACTGGTACTCCAAATATTGAGGTAGAGGGAGTTGGTTATGAAGAAGTTGGTCTTCCTTCCGATTAGTTTTTTCAATATCAATCTTTAGAGGGTGAGAAAAAATGAGAAAAATATCCAAGAAAATTTGTGACTAGAAATGGTCAAAAGTAGTTTCTACAAGATAGGCAAGAAATTCATAAACCAATCATTAAGCCAGTGAGATATAGTTTTTCTAATCATATGAATAAAGCCGAAATTGTAAATAAAAAAACATCATGTAGTAATAGTGAGTCCAAGTTGTATATTCCAGAAGGCAAGGGACTATATATTACAGATGAAACACAATTTTTGGCTAAGGTTTTCAGGATCAACTCAATACGAATTGCAGATGAACCAAACGTTCCAAAACATTATAAATCTTTACTTGGTTCATTAAAAGAAGATATTTTTCCATTAAAATCCTTCCAAATTCCAAATTCATCTAGAGCTACATCATAAGAATGAAATTATAATAATCATAAATTTTCCTGTGGTGGAAAATGGCCTCCCAAAATAAAAATATAGTACTACAAGTTCCAAAAGCTATAAACAACTAACTACAAGAGTTTATTGTGCTCGAGTTACAGAAAAAATTCCAGTGATCCAAAGGATCTTAATGAACTTTATGAAATCAACAATAACAGAGCCAACTAGTGTCATAATGCCGAAAGTGAAATATATGATTTGGGATCACAAGGAGACTTAATATTGCAGAATTTAAAGCTAATTCATGATGAAAAAACTCAAGCCAAAATAGAAAAAGAAGAATGAAGAAGAATCAAAGAAGAAAAGAAAAAGACTAAACAAGAAAGATCAAAGTTTGATAACTTAATATCTTTCACAAGAATGGCATATGACTCTAAAGATGATAGTGAATCAACTTGTTTCTTAAATAAAGAACTAGAAAAATACCTTTCACTTTCAGTGGAGGAAGTAGTAGAAAGAAAGAAAAGTAACTGAGTTTGAAATTAAACCAGAATTAAAAAAGAACTTGTTGTGTATGACTAAAGCTGCAAAGTTGTGTCTTGATTTTATAAGACCCGGTCTCAACAAAGCTAACATTTTTCATTATGTTCCTAAATACCCAAAATTTGAAGAAATTTTGATGGCTACCAACAATAATGGCTATATTTTAGATTTAGATGAAACAGATAATCCAACAGAAGAAATAAGGGTATGGATCAGTCCATTATCGGAAATGCAATATACAACTTAATTAGATAACAATGCCATATTTTGGATAACTAAAAAAAGAATGACTAGAATAGTATATGATTGGAGGATATCTCCATCTCAAGAGCAAAGAGACACATTCATCTCAGCAGGGTTAGATATAGTAGAAAAACATCTCAAAACACAATTTTATGTTGAACCACTTGATACAAAGAAACAAGCCATGTCTGATTTGTCCAGAATGGAAATCAACAATTCGAGAAAACTATAAATATTTTCCCAAGAATATTTTACAGTGGTAATGAAATAAAATCTTCAAGATGATTTCATGACCAAAGTTACATTTTGTTATAAACTACCTCATATTATATGTGAACTGGTTATGAAAGATCTAGAGAAAGAAGGAAAAAGATTGAGTTCAATTTGGGTTGATTTAATCCACTTATGCATAGAAAAGTTAAAATATCTTTTTTGGAAAAATAATTCTCAAGATAATGCTATAAATCCTTCTCAAGAATGTTGTAGAGAAGTGCTTCCATGGATTCCAATGAAGAAGAGAAATCATAAGAAAAGATATGGCAAATATAAGATCAAGAAGATATCTAATCTTAGAAACCCATTTAAAAAATATAGGTACATTAAAAGAAGACAAAATGTTATAAAAGAGGGTTATTACTTCATATGTAAAGGAAAAGATCATTTTTTGGAAAAATGTCCAAAAAGAAAGTCTTCAAACCTTAAAAAAATGTACAAAAAAATATGAATTTGTAGATAAATGGCCAGTTGTCGAGTCAGAAGATGAAGTTTTTGATGTATATACATTAACAAAAACTGAGGAAGAAGAAGAAAAGGAAATTGAAGTGTATAACAGTTTAAAAATGAAAAAATATGATTCAGATTTTTCTGAACGTGAAGAATCTAATACAAAATTACTGAAGAAACATACGAACGTTATGAAGAAACTGAAATAGATTCTTAATGAATAGAAGGCTCGGAAGAAGAAAAAGAATAGAAAAGAAAAATGATATTTTTTTGTAGCTCCTGGTTTGTTTCCAACGCTAAAACAAATTGAATATTCATCTACTATTTTTCCCAATTAAATTTATGAAGGTGCAAAGTCAAAATTCTTAAAGGAAATTGTTAGAACAAATAATCTTCTATATATACCTATTGAAATTTAAGTGGGAAAAGAATGGTTGTTGTTGGATGAATTTATTGATACAATTGGTTCTAATAATTTGGCTCATCCCAACTTATTCGAAAAAAATGGAAACCATTAAGGAATATTCTCACCTTTGAGACTATTGGAGGAAAGATTACACTTACACATTATGTTGATGATATCAAGATGGAGTTGAGGAGACAAATCATAAATTTTAGTGCAATTCAACATTATGGTATAATTAGCAGTCTATTATTGGTTATGCCTTTTGTCTCTTATGTACTACCAGCAACAATTTCAAAAGATAGAATTATTTTCAACATCAAGAAAAAACTTCAGTGTAAAAAGACTAACATTAGCATATTTTGAAATTAAGGGAAAAATGAATAAATCAAAACAAGAGGAGTTCATCAAGAAATACTGAAAATGATTCCATAGATTGGAAAGAATTTTTACAAAAATATGAAGAAAGAGTCAGCCATAGAAATAAAGCTTTAAAAGATCAATCTTGGGCTGTTGAATAAAAATAAGTATATACTGAATTAAACAAATTATGTTCAAACAATCCTCAAGAATTTTGGGATACGACAAGCCCACAACAAGAAATCGAGACTTTACATGATAATGGAGTTCAAGGAAAACTCATACCTTATACACCTCAATATGAATAGGAAATTAAAAATAAGGTGAAAGAATTAATAGATCTAAACCTGATATCTAAATCCAAATCTCATTATTCTTGCTTCGAATTTATGGTTAGAAATCTTGTAGAAATGGTAAGGGGAAAAGTAGGAATGGTGATAAATTACGAGCTATTAAATGTTATTGCAAAATATTTAATTATCGATTACCCAGGGAGGAAGCCATTATGAAAAAGATTCATAATGGTCAAATACTCTCAAATTTTGATATGAAGCCAGGCTATTATCAAATTTAGATTAAACCAAAAGATAGACACAAGATTGCATTCACCTGTCCAACCAAACCAATACCAATGCCAAACACTTCATAGAAAACCTCAATACCAATGCCTTTATCTATGCACGGAAAATATATCAAATTGAAGGGAAAATACCTCTAGAATATAAACCCTTTGTTGTGTTCCTTGAAATGTTTAGCTCAACTCCTAGTACCTCTGCAAAATCACAATGAAAGACA
The DNA here is from genome assembly GCA_000404065.3 of Pinus taeda. NCBI lineage: Eukaryota > Viridiplantae > Streptophyta > Pinopsida > Pinales > Pinaceae > Pinus > Pinus taeda. The sequence continues at coordinate 77,010 of APFE030114400.1, read as the reverse complement.
CAACATATAAAAAGTAAAACAATTTGGTAGCAAAATGATTTTTGGCCTCTACACCAAAAAAAATTCAGAGGCTTCAACTGGCTACTTCCATTTTTAGCTGGCCTATTTCCATTTTCAGTCGGCCTAACCCATTGTTTCCTGTTGTTTCCCACTGAAAAAGCACCACTATCTCCCACTTTTCCTATGAATTAAGGTCTCTTAATATCTATCTCCCGCCACCCACCAATAAAGGATTATGTGCTCTGTTGTCATGAATGATCATAAGGGGCATAACCCTTGGGCCTGTTTCGCTTAATGCTTGTCAGAGAAACCCTTGTATTATGCCTCTCAAACCTTAAGAGGCTCTCAAACCGTCGTCTTGTGGCTCTCAAACTTTTGTGTTGGTCTCTCCATTTTCCCAACAAACCCTCCATTCTAATGGGGCAAATGAGGCCCTCCTTCCATGCATAAATTCTGATACTCCTCTAGCACTGACGTTGTAACCCTTGTTAGGTGGAGTTGTGGGTATAACTATTGTCCACATTTCCTGAAGTCATGTGTAAGACATTTGGTAGATTTTCTTGAGAATTTATGCTATCATAGTGGAAGGCTCGATACATAAATTGCCAAGGATTATGAACCTTTGACAACTTCAAATCCCTCATCATATTTATCGTATTTCCATTGGGAAACCTCTCCATGGTTCCACACACCATTGTGATAATTGGCAGCAAAGTCTAGCACAGTGGGAAAGATATATACATAGTACTCTCATTTGCTTTACACTGTATGTGTGAAAAAAATATAATGATATCCTTAGTTTAACAGACCATGAAAACTTACACCATTAGGTGTGGGAAACCTCTCCATGGTTCCAAATGCCATTGTGATAATTGGCAGTGAAGACAAGCACAATGGGCGATAGATAAACATAGTACTATGATCTGCTCTACATTAGATGTCTGAAGAAAATATAATTCGATCCTCAGTTTGACAGACTAGGAAAAATTACAATATTGTTGTGGCTAATTCAAGCCATTGGATTTTAGTCACAGTTAAAAAATAATAGAGTAATTGCTTGTAAAACAATAAAGGAGAAAAAATAAATTTGTTGAGAAGTTTACTAATTAATTAAGAAATTAATTTGAATTATTTAAAAAAAAAATATGAATGTGAGTACAGTATATATACTCTTTAGGAATAAGAACCAATTTAAATTATACTGGAATTCCAAGAGTATGCACCCAATTATCTATAGATGCACTTTCCCTACTTGGAATGTAAGTCAACATTGCATTGGTAGACCCAAGGTTAACAAAATATCTAATAATTGAGTGAACTGGAAATAGGTGGAGATAGGAATTAGTTAAAATTTATTAGTTTTTATCACATGTTAAAAAAATAAATTAAACATAGTTAAACACTAAAATAGGTGTAAAAGTAAACTAAATAATCATATATGCTCATAATAAGGTCTTGGAAGATGGTATAATAATGGCTAAAGTGCAAGACCTCCTAAGGTCCTAATGAAATACCAAGTGCAATGTTCCCCCACACCCCCCTGAAGCTCAACCAGGAAGTATGATAGTGAATAAGTCTCATTAATTCTTGGTCATGTTAGGTACTCATGCATAAAAGCTATGTAAAAATAATCAAATAATCCTCGAACTTTTCCATTATGTTAGGTACTCATGAAACAACTTATGCAAGACACAATATGAGAATAGTAAGGTAAAGTGGGAAAACACATTGGAAAGAAAACTATAAGGTACCTGACCCCCCAATTTATGATTAGTCCTTCGGGGTGACTAAAATTGACATCCTTTGCCACCTTATGGTAGTAGATTTATCTAAATTTCATCTTTCTTTAATCACCCCAATTTTTTTTTGTAAAATCAGAATTGCATTCTACTCATCAAGACCTTTTCAACGATATAGATTTGACTTTAATTCCTACCTATTCGCAAAAAGTTTTTGCCACTTGAATACTATCCTGAAAGGCCACATCAATATACATCAGATCCATGTGGAAAAAACCATTCATGTGTCACCATCAGATTGGTCCATGCCAAATCAACTTCAATAATGGCCTATCTAGGAATCTTGGTGTTCTATCAGCTATTAGTCCCCCAAGAAATACTTCACCACATTTTCCTAATTCATTTACAATTAACCAATATAGATATTGGACCATTAGCTGAAAAAACTAATCCTTTCATCACCTACCACTCTATCAACTAAGTCCCCAAACCTATGGGACACACCACAATTCCATTTATTGTTAAGCTAATCTGATATTGGATTATCACTAGATGGAGACTCCACTTCTCGTCATTCATTATTTTGTGTATTGGACCCTAGGCCACCAACCACTAGGCATAACTCATTGTTTCAATTCTGAGAATCTATCGATAATTGATACATGAGATGCTGATAGGTTGTCTTAAGATGTCAATGGGCCAATACCTTGACATGTCGATAGATCGATAGTTTTCCTTAAAGATACCATGGCCCTAAGAAATGTAAGGAAATCCCCAACTGCCGATACCTAATAATCTGACATCCTAACATCCATGTCACTAATACCTTGGGTGCCACCTAGTCACCATCTTAACATCATTGTGCTATCATCCACAATCTCCCACCACATTGGCTATGACACCATTAAAAATCTAACCTTGTGCCACATCATCATGACAATTACCTTAGCACATCATCTACTACCTAGCATGCCATGTCCTCTAGCCCATGTATGCACTTTATTTGGCTTCATCAGTATTGATAGAAAATCCAATTGTTGGGACATGGTCTCTCAATAGAAAACACTTGATGACCAATATTCAATCTCCATCTGTCATCTATAATAAACCACTCCCATATAGTAACATATTAGGTTCTACATATTGAGATTTCCTTCAAATACTACATTTTTCCTCAAATGCAATCCTAATAAATGGAGAGTTGAAACGTTGATAAGTGACCCTTCATTGCCCCAAAGTCAATACATTATAACGAAATACCATACCTTTCCTATCAGTATGGTGACTTGTTGTCGAGATATGATGTCGTAGAAAGATAATGGAAATGTCCCTAACATTAGATGGTTATCATTGGGATTTATTAGTATTAGGTTATTCTCAATAGTATTTGTCATACCATTTCCTAATATTTGATACTAGATACTTTGGGAAACTATATGTCAGTCAATTGATACACTATGTTGGAGTTCGCTTGCAATAGAGGCATTCATTATGTTGTTAGCCCAATAAGTGACAAATGATATTATGTCCTTTGGTTCTTAATACCTGTTTTGGATACCACTTGGTCATAGCCCCCTTATTGGACATATTACCAAGCATTGCGATGAGGACCGCCAAACAACAGATTTCCAAATAGTCCAAAAATCTAAAGGGGAACCAATTTCTAAATATCTCCAAGGAAAATAGCCATATAGAATGTATTTCCTCAATTTGTCTCCTATGATGGAAGATATTTCTAGAGGGAATAGGTCTACCACAATGACTTCTAAAACTACAAAGTTCCTTGTTATCCTTGAATGTATCCATACTCCTTCATTTCACTACCATATTCTAGGCCTTTCCTTTAGTTTCTTTAGTATACTTTACCAACTCAAGAGTTCTTTAGTGAAATCTTCAATACTTTTCGCCAAATGTTCTGAGAATACTCTTTCCCTTAAGTATCATTTTCTACAATCAAGGCTTATATTTTTGTCTCAAATTCCATATCATGCACAAGAATGTTTGACCAGTTCAATAAACTTAGAGATTTTTTCACCCCTCTATGAATTGACTATGAAGACTATTAGTAATTGTGACTAGTAGTCCATTAATCAAATGCTTAAGTCAACCATTAAATCCGTATTCATAGTCATGAAAAGAAGATCATAAATGCACATTAAAGACTGACTAAAATGTATATGAATACTATACAACCATTGCATCCAACTCTATTATTCACATTTTAAATAGACATCACATATGCCATAATATCCATTTAGCATATTAGTGCATACATATACTCATTTCATCAATCATCATTTGTTTTTTATTAACATGATTTAGATTCCGAAGTTGAATTCCACAAGGGTACTTATGAAATGAATATTCTGTGTTTTCTACAACTCATGAACTGTGAGCCATGTTCTACCTCACCAAAGTCTTAGCTACATTGCATTCATTCTTGCATCTGGCCACCCCCACGCTAAACCATGAAGCTATGAAGAAAGTTTTCACTCAACATTATAGGGCAGGGTTAGCAAGGTCATTCCACTTCACGAAGATAACTCATTAGCTCCATTAAAGTCTCGTTAAGCCTAGAGTATGCTCAATCATTAAGGGTGATGTCTCAACTACGATACATAACAAGCAACTAGAAAAGGGAAAATATCTTACATGATATGAATGGTGTAGGTATGAAGGCTAATATCCTGCATCCACATAGAATTTAATATCATGCCTTTCATACCATTGATCCACGGATGGTTCTCATCAAAATTGTGGCCACAATGGACCCACAAACCACAAAGAGAGGCATTCTCAATTCTTCCTTTCTACACTTCTCATGTGTGGTTTCAATAATATTTCTAAACATATGGACATTCTAGGAATGCACAAGTAAAAGGTATTTTTTCACTCACTGAGTAATCCTTTGATCCTTCTCCGAATGCCTTTACGCATATGTTTTAGCTGCTACAACCACCATCCAAAATTTTGAATTCATATAATTTTTGGAGCCTTTACTGATAATATTCTTGATATGCCTAAGTGGTTAAGGTCACTATGAAATTGGTTGAAATCCTCTCGGTGTTTGAATTAATTTTTGTTTTCTTTGAAAACCCCTAAGTGTAAACACAATTTTCCCTTGCAAGCTTCATGTTCTTTCCCTTTGTAGTGCAACTTTGTTTGGAAATCTAGTTCACTTCTCAAAACCAATGCCAATCATGATCAGTGCAAGCACATCTCTAAACATTAATCAATCCCCCTTGTTGCAAAAATATGCATTGGGTGCACTTGAAAAGCCCAACAAGCTCACACATGTGAGATAGTTATAAATATGATCCCTCCCGAAGAGTTCATTTTACAGTTTTTTTTATTGCTTGGAGGTTCACACACTTTCTAAGTATATAGGAAGGCTTCCATTTGTGATTGCACTACATACTTCTTATGGGTAAGCTCTCATTCTTTTCAATAAAAAAATGCATTTATGACTTTGTCATATGAGTCCCTTTTTCTTTCATATGCACCTCTTCATGTACCTTGATTTTTCACTTTCCTTGAAAAGTTGAACACATATATTTGTAAGTGTGTGTATGCCATTTGTTGAATTTTAGTTTTGATTGGTTTTCTGTGTGCTTGCATTTGTTTGTGTCTATACTTAGTTAAATATTTTCATTCTTGGTTTACTTGTCCATCTCTTGATATTAGAAACAAGACTCCCTATGAAATGTGGTATGGCCACATTCCTTTGGTGAGGCATCTTATGGTTTTTGGTTGCTCATGTTATGCCTACATACCTAAGGAATAGATAAGAAAACTCAGTGCAATGAGTTACAAATTTATCTTCCTTTGGTACTCATACCTCCAAAGAATACCTTCTCTATGATGAAGTGAATAAGAATTTTATAATATCTAGATATGTGATCTTTCTTGAGTCCTCAAAGCTTGACAATATTGTTGAGTGGCAGCTTAATCATTTGGATAGATTCAAACATGAAAGGTATTTTCAAGAGTTTGATAGTGATATTCCACATCTCCTTCTCTTAGCTCTATACTTTCTATGAGGGACCTTGAAGAAATCAGGTTGAAGGAAATTCTTTCCCCTGCTTTGTGAGGAAAGAGCTAAAAGACTACTGGCACTAGGTAGCCAAATCTGACAAGTATTGATAGTATATGTAAGATACAAAGAATGTATTAATGCAAAGGAGTGTGTTGACTATATAAATACCATCAAACATATTTCATCCCACTTAGGATGCCTTTCATCATGCCTAGTTAGTCATAAGACCATGTTGGTCACAACCTCCATAGCTTAAATAAAATAGTGGTATTTCTCTTCATCTCTAAGCTATGTAATAAACAATTGAATGAGAGGAAGACACATAGAGGAAATGCATGGAATGATGTTTAGTTCTTGCAACCATGCATTTCATTGAAGACAGAATAATATGACAATGATAAGCAAACTTTTAAGCCATAGTAAGTGGTGTATTGCAAAAGATGTTCTTTTTTTTTTCCATACCTAGCCTCCAAAGGGTTATGCATCAAACAGAGTCTTCATGCAGCCCCAATATTCTATCATACCTTGGGTTGCTTTGTTTTCTTATTTTTCTCCTCATCTCCTTGAGAGTCATCTATCATGTCATCTTTCTTCGTGTCCCCTAAGAGACATAATTGTGTAGTTTCAATGAGCAATAATTTTTGCAGGATGAGGCCCTGGGATGACACATTTACACAGTTTTAGTTGGAAAAAATGCACAACTATGGGATGAGGACCTAGGAGGACACATCTACGCAATTTCGGGATGCAAGGCAGACTAGGTAGTCAAAGGAAAAATCTACACAGTTTCTGGAGACATTGGGTTTTGGCTGAGGGAAGGACATTGGAGGAAACCACTGTGTAGTTTTGAATGCTAATGGAAGTTGGGATTTATGCACATTTCAAAATTCCAATAGGCAAGGGAAAAGCTTGAGGGTTACATATGTGAAGTGCATAGTTCAGGAAAGTTGGATGATGCTAGGTTGATAAGGAGAATTTGAAATTTTGTGAAGTGTGGGATTAGTGGAACTGATGTGTACAATGATAAAACTTGACTACGATCACACACATGAAAAATTAGCAATACAAAGTAGACCATCGAGAACATATAACACATACTTCACTTATTGCAACAACCTTTGCGACAACTTATGACAAGTGCATCTCCGATGATAGACATTGGGAGGATAAAGGCCACACTTGTGTAAGAGTGTGTGAAATGAGTGTGAAACATGTATTTCTATTGAGGATAACAAATTCTCATAAATATTTCCCCTTGAAGCAAAACAAACGTCCCTTTGCATGACACGTGATAATCCCCATGCCGAAAGATCACACATTCCATGTAAACATAAAAGCATGAAGGACTCTTAGGATCGAAAAGGGGCGCTCGAGATCATCAACTTACCAATAAGCGAATAAGGAATGATCGATCACAATATCCATAGTAGCATCCAAAATTTAAGTGCAGGCTAAAATTTTGGAGGGTGTTGTATCCACTACAATAGAGCCTTCACCTTCTTCCTAGCTTCTTGTTTAGCCAATGTCTTGAATTCTACGAACTTGGAGAATGACTCATCTTTCTTCCACATGAAGAAGATCCAACACATCCATGAGAAGTCGTCAATAGAAATGAAAAAATAATTGTGTCTAATAGTGTAGGTTGTCAAGAAAGGTCCATAAACATCATATTAGATTCTTTCTATGACTGCATGTGTTTTGTTGTCCAGATTATGGAATGTGGATTTTATGTACTTCCACAACATGCATCCTTTACATACATCCTACTACTTAAGTGCTCCTTTAGGGAGGCGAGTGGTTGCTTGTTGTATAATATTTGAGGTACCATGATGCAAATGACCAAGTATTTTGTGCCAAAGTTCATCGACATCGTGACCTGCACATTCTCCGCCTTAGTGCTTGATGTAACACAATCTTGCACATCTACCTTTTATAGGTTCCTCACATGAACCTCCATATGCTTCACCTATCATATGGCTAGGTGTCTCAGGAATGCTTTTCCTTTGTTGAATATCACTTTAAAACAATGGTAAACCAACTACTTTGTGAATTCTAGTAGACAAACGCCTAATGATGGCGGTTTAAGTACAAGCAGGAGTGTTAATCTCCCAAATTGTGAGGTTATATCTTCTACTTTTGTTTGCGAGTGTAGATGTTGGTTTCATGGTCTCTTTGTCATCCACCGATAACCTTTAGAGCTTTGCTAAGTTAGCATCCCTCCAAAATTCACAGATTTCTGCTAAAATACCACCATACTAGACCCGACAATAATACAAACCTTAGTTTAATAAAATTTGAAATCCACCTTCTAAAAGCTTGTCAACACTTCTCCACCATTGATCTATTCAAGATCCAATGGTCACAACACTACCTGAATTCGAACCTGCTCCACCTATATCAACTGTCGATCTCACCCCAACAAATCTAACAGCAGACACGCATATCAGTCGGCTAACCTGCGGACTTTAAACTTGCCTGATAAGAGGTTTCTCTCTCTCCTCTCTGCTATGTGTCACCATGTGTATGGAATCAAATCCAACCGGAAAATATTGCTTACGGCCTTTCTTCCACCTGAAATCTGCTTGTGGTTTCTCCAACCCACTTTGGCTTGTTAACTGTCCGTTAACTTCTTCACCCAAACATCGTTGATCTGTCTCGACCAAGATCTAATGGTGCAAGTTCAATATTCACGTCACTGTATGCTTGGTCTTCCTCCAATGATCCTGACCATCTTCTCAACACACTCAGAATTCATGGGAAACTCAGGTAAAATGAAAAATAGGAACTTAACAAAGTCAACAAAATTTCATTCAATCTCAAAGAACAACAATTCAACTTCAAATTTCATGAGAACACAAAGATTTTGAAGGAGTTGATAGGAATTTCTCATTCACATGCATAATATTAAATTTCCCCAATTCACTAGATTTTCTCCTAGAAATCCAAATTTCTTTAACAGTCAAAATCCCTTTAGAATAGTCTGAAAATTGCATAAGTATTGGTTCATCCTAACAACCAGATCCTAATTCAAAGGCTAAGATTTATTAATCCTATCTGTCCTACCAGGCATTCTCCTCGAGAATCTTCACTACAGCTAACTCACTAAAACTTATTACATCATGATCAAATCCTATATTTTAGCTCTATGCTTAACTACATAAACATGGAAATTGATGGTTGAAGGATCCCACTCCTTTGCTTGTAATTTTTTTTTTTGGAATAATTCTTAAAATTTGACTTCAAGCCTTATGCTCCTGCATCAGACTCCTGAGGACAAAATTATTCATGGGCTGCTGTCCATGAACTCTTATACATAACTGCCCAATTTCTATAGCATGTTTTCTATTAGCCAAGTAGCTTCAGCAATTGGTTGATCCTTCCATTTGACCAAATACTGAATGTATTCTTGTCATTTGGTTTTCTTGAACACTTTCTTGTCTAAGACCCTTTCTCGCTGTAATTCCTTTGATGTAGGTAACTGTTTTACCCAGTCAATTTCCTTTGTCTCTTGGTCTTCTTCTATGTCATTTGCAATTTCACCTTCATACTTGTACAAATCAACAACATTAAAAATTGGAGATATTCCAACATCAAGGGGTAATTCAATTTCATATGCATTTGTAGAAAATTTCCATAATACTCTGCATGGTCCAATTTCCTTGATCTTCAATTTATTATACTCCCTCTTTAGAAATATTTACTTCCTCAGGTGTGCTAAAACCAAATCCTCAACTTCAAAGTTCACTTCTCTTCTTCTCATGTCTCCTTTGTTTTTTTACTTGATGTTGCTATCCTATAGTTGTTGCTTCACCTATTCATGTATTGCTTGTATTTCTGAAGCCAAATATTTTCCCTCCACACTTCTCATTTGATCTTTTCCCAAGTTTCTTAACTGAGATACTCCTCTTGGATGCATTCCATAAACTATATGGAATGGACTCTATCTTGTACTCCTATTAGGTGAGTCATTATATGCATATTTAGCATGTGCCAATATTTGATCCTACTACTTTGAATTTTCTGGAGTAAGACTCCTTAAAATATTACCCAAACTCCTGTTCACAACTTTAGTCTGTCCATCAATCTGTGGATGATAGGTAGAACTTAAACTCAGTTTAGTTCCCAACTTTTTCCATAGTGTCCTCCAGAAATTTCCAACAAATTTGGAATGCCTGTCTGAGACAATACTCTTAGGGAATTGATCTAGGTGGATCTTCAAATATAATGGCATGGAAACTTAGAAATCAAAATGATCAGAATGAAGTCAAATCAAGACCAGAAACTAGATCTCATATTCTTGATTCCAATGGTGCAAATGGTACTTCAATCTATGTCTGGATGATGAAGTTATTGCAAAAATAAGGGCTCCTCAATCCTTAAGAAGAAGAGTAATTTACTTTAGAAATGGGTCTTAAATCCTTAAAGGAAAATCGCAATCAGAGGTCACATCAGGGCAAACTTAAGCATCAGACCATGGAACTCCTGATCTTCGATCTCCGATTAGATCAGATTAGCGGATTGAAGGCAATCACAATTGAAGGTCTTACATATATATGTGTGCATATTGGTGGTGGCAGGTTGTGATCAGTGATCATTATCGGCAAGATACATGAGGGAACGTCGATGTGATTGACCGACACCGATATCAGTGATTGGTGATTGGTGATCAATCATTCTCGATAACTAGGACAAGGACACCACGATAGGCCGATTACGACTTCAACATGGACCTGATATAGGTTCTATGCCCGAGTCAATAATATTTGAAATTTTGGTAAATGGGTTTTGAAGATTTCTTAGTGTATTCGGGATTTTTGAAGTGTTATCATTTTAAATGATAAGAGACCATTTTAGGGGACAGTTGTGCCCACCGATACTTCTCCTCTACCAACCTCTTTTATTAACCAGGCAAGCCCAATTTTACATGGGATTTTGTCCAAGAAACAATTATAAAAGGGATCAATGGAGGAGCACGTGAGGAAGCGGTTCTTATGGTTTTAGCATGCTATTTTGTAGAGACCGTGAGAAATTATTGGTCTGTTTTAAACAGTTACACACCCCATCCTTCTTCTACAACTGTGTAAGCTTAGGCACTACACACCTCTCCATCTCCGACATTCATTTCACAACCATCAGGCAGATTAGAGGTATAAGCCACTTTATGGACAAATTGATGAACGTAATTTTGTTTATTCATGCCATTTAATAAGAAATGCCTCCCCATTTTTGAGCTGGACTGAGAAACATAGTCCAAATTGGATGAACTCTGTTATCAAGCCTTGGTGTTCTCTTTTACACCTTTTTATGTGTCTTCTTCTTGTTTTTGTATGTGCACATTTATGTGTTAAGCTACAATTTTATATGTAATTCATCTCTATATATTTATAAGTGAAAACATCCTGGATCAAGTGGTATCAAAGTAGGGATTTTTCTATGTGAATTGAAAATTTTTATGCTAACAAGAGGTAAGCTTCAAAGAGGTGAAGGGAATCTAAAAATTTTCAATCCAATGGTCAGGATTGCACCTCGAAGAAGAAACATGGCTTAAGAGGAGGCTCATATTAAAGAGGAGTACAATTTCAGAAAGACTTTCTATTCAATGGTAGAGAATAGCAGTCAACTGGTTATAAGACTGGAAAAAGCTAAAGAGAGGAATCTAGAAGGACAAGATTCAACACATGGGAATGGTGGAGAAGAACCCCCTCCTTCTCCTTCTGGTGGTGAAGGTTCTTCTTTCCCACACCACCATAATTAGAGAAATCCAAAGGATGCATTGAAGAAACCTTTTTTTTAATTAGCTGTTAAATTTGATCTCTGTGTGTTTAATGGTGAAAGTAACGCAAAAAATCTTAACAATTAGATCAAGCAGATTGAGGTTTATTGCATGATTTAGCAAATCGTTGAGGATGAGGTGAAAATCCAGCTAGCCTCTCTACAGCTGGGTAGCACAACTCTCATTTGGTGGGAGAGTAAATTACAGAGCAATAAAAATGTGGGTAAGCTCTTTTCCTCATGGTTTGATTTTACTTCTGCATTAAGGGAACAATTTTTTCCCTTAGGATACAAATAGAAAGCTTTAATGAATTGGAAATATTTGAGGCAAGGCAAAGGGAAAAATGTTCAGAGTTTTACCAAAGAATTTAGGAAGCAAGAATTGAATTTGGGCATTGCATTAGATACACCTAAAGTTGTAACTAAGTATATTGGCTCATTGCATAGTTATATTCGACATTCATTGTTTTTTTTTGAACCAACCACTATTGACATAGCTAGTGTGAAAGAAATTTATATTGAAAATAGGGGCAAGAATGAAAGAGAGGACCAATCTAGAAAGCCACCGTTAAAATCTCCCAATGGAAAGTCCAAAATGAAATGGAAAGGGAAGGAGTAGAAAATAGCAGTAGCCAAAGAAGGAGAGCGAACTTATTGAAATCATTGCAAGAAAGAAGGCCACAATGATGATCACTATTGGAAGCAGCACCCAAAGAAGTATGGAGGAAAAGGGAAGCAAAAAATAGTGGCAGCAGCACATCAACACCTTGGATCAGATTCAGGAGATGAAGCACTGGTCACAACAGCAGAAACAAAAGGTACCTTTACACCTCCTATTGATTCTATATCACAGGGAAGCACCAGTTCTATAGATGATTCCTTTTTAAATGATAGAAAACTGATTGAATTATTTCATATCAGAGTAGGTATAAACCATAATAAAGTAGAAACTCTGTTTGGTACGGGTTCCCAAGCAAATTTAGTTGTAGAATCTCTTGTAAGGAAGCTAGGCTTAGAAACAAAACCCCACCCAAAGTCTTACCCACTGGGATGGATACATGATAATGCTAAATTGGATGTAACCCATCAGTGCAAGATAAAAATTTTGATTGCTTCTAAGCTGGTAGATGAAGTAGAAATGGATGTTATACCGCTAGATATCTGTGGCATGGTATTGGGGAGCCCCACTTGTATGACATAAAAGTTGTCTTTTTTCGCCATGAGAACAAATACCACATCACTAAAGATGGGATAGAGTACATAGTGTGGGCTCATCAAAACAAAATTATTGCCAGCCTTGTAAGTGTTGGGTAGATGAAATAGATGGTGAACTCCAACAAGGCATGCATGCTTATGGTCATCAGGGAAAAGGAGGTTGAATTCACAAACGCGTTCCAAGGCTGTGATGGTAAGCATAAACAAGAATTGATGGAGTTAATTGCTGATTATAATGCATTGTTTCAGGAGCCATGGGGACTACCTCCATAGAGGTAGATCCAACATGAAATCCACCTATTGCATGATGCCCCTCTACCGAATGTCGGCATGTATAGAATTTTATAAATCAAAATGGAGGAGATGAATTGTTAAGTGCAGGAATTGATAGACCAAGGCATGATAAGACTAAGCTCCTCTCCATGCGGGTCACTGATTTTTCTAGTGCCAAAGAATGATGACAATTGGAGGATGTGCGTGTACTAACATGCGCTCAACAAAATATTAGTAGAAAATCACTATCCTTTCCTACGTATAGATGATTTATTGGATCAATTAAAAAGTGTTGTATATTTCACAAAATTCGATCTGCACAGTGGCTATCATGAGGTCTGAATTGCAGAGCATGACATGTGGAAAATTACTTTCAAAACCAAGTAGGGGTTGTTTGAATGGATGGTAATTCTATTCGAGCTTTGCAACGCTCTAGCCACCATTATGTAGGTTATGAATCATATATTTTAGCATTTCATTAATGAGTTTGTTCTCGTATATTTAGATGATATGTTAATTTTCAACAAGAATTTGTTTGAACATACGAGTCATATAAAGAAATTGCTTGATGTGCTGAAGAAAGAAAAACCCTTTGTAAAATTTTTAAAGTGTGAGTTCAGGAAAACCTCTTTGGGTTACCTAGGTCATATTGTTGGTCATGGTCAGTTAAAAATTGATCTCGCTAAAGTTGAAGAAATTGTAATTTGGCCTAAGCCTACTAGCGTAATTGAGGTCCGTAGCTTTCTAGGTGTAGTTCAGTATTGGAGGAGATTTGTTGCTAATTTATCTATTATTGCAACACCTTTGCAGTCATTGACAAGTGTGAAACAGGGCTTCCGATGGGGAGGAAGACAATAGAAGTCATTTGAAACATTGAAGGAAAAAATTAGCACCGCACTAGTCTTAGCCTTACCCGATCTCCAACAGCCATTTGAGATCGAAACCGATGCCAACGGTTATGCCATGGGAGATGTACTGATGCAATAAAAGAAGACAATTTGTTAACATTCTAAGAAGTTTTCTCAAGCTGTGATAAACTATCCCACCTATGACAAGGAGCTTTATGCCTTGGTGCAAAGTGTGAAAAAGTGGAAACATTACCTCATGAGAAAGGAGACCATCATCCATATAGATCATGAGCCCTTTCAGTACCTTCTGTCACAACCCAAGTTGCAACAAACTCGTCATTTCAACTGGATGGGATTTCTTCAACAATTTCATTTGGTAATAAAGTATAAGAAGGGAACTAGCAATAAAGTGGTCGATATGCTATCTCACCCTCCTATTTCTGCTTTTTTTATTTTGCATAATGCTTCATTGTCTTTTGAAAGTTATGCCGAACAATATGCTAATGATGATGACTTTAAGGAGGTTTATGCAAAACTAACCCATGGTTTGCAGGTGGACAACTATCAATTGCAAGGGAAATTGTTGTATCACCTTGGTAAATTGTGTATTCCACAGGAGAAAGAGCACATGCAATTGAGAGGCCCACACCTCTCTTGTGTCTCAGCACTTTGGTGTGAAGAAGACTTTAAGTCATGTACAAAGATTTTGCTTTTGGCCTCATATTAAAAACATTGTGAATCACTATGTAAAGGGTTGTGTGATGTGTTCTGTTTCAAAGCCCTCTAATAGAAAACTTGGGCTTTACACACTACTCCCTATTCCGAGTCGTCCATCGGAAAGTGTGTCAATGGACTTTGTAGGAGGTCTACCTTTGTCTAGGAAGGGTCATGAGTATTTGTATGTCATTATTGACTAGTTTAGCAAAATCTGTATTCTCACGCCTTGTAAAAGGTAGATTAATATAGAGCAGTCTACTTCTCTTTTCTTTCAATACATTTGGGTACACTTTGGATTATCCACATCAAGTCTGTTGGATCGAGACTCCCTCTTCCTTGGAAAATTCTGGACCATCTTGTGGAGGACGATGGACACCAATCTCAAAAGGAGCATGGAATTTCAGCTACAAACTAATGGGCAGACAGAGGTTGTTAACCATACCGTGGCACATATATTACAAGGCTATTGTGGGAAGCATCCCAAGTTGTGGGATGAACATCTCCCCTATATAAAGCATTCCTATAACTGAGCAGTGCATTCATCGACACAATATTCACCATTCAAGACATGCTTTGGTTACCTGCCAATGGAACCTTTAGAAATGGTCTTTGGAAGGGGGGATGGCTCTAGTGGATGTAATAATAAAGAGAAAGCTTAGCAGTTCATTTAGCGAATCCAAATGATTCACCAAGTAGTGTAAGAACAGTTGGAAAAGAGTCAAGCCCATTACAAGGATCGACATGATAAACACTGAGTTGACCATCAATTCCATGTGGGCAATAAGGTGTGGTTCCACATTAGCAAAGACAGGATGAACGGAGAAGGAAAGAAGTTGTGGCCAATCTAGTATGGACCATTCACCATATTGGAGAAGATTGGGAACAATTCCTTTCGTCTTGACTTGCTAGTATATATGCAGATGTACTCAGTAGTGACTGTGAAGAATCTGAAGTTGTATGAACCTCCTTTGACCATAGGCACTAATGAGGTGGGCACAGTTCCTACCTTTGATGATTTTGCACCTGAATATCTCGACAAGTTGCCCAAAGACATCATCCTTGACAGAAGAACTAGGACTTCACGACGAGGATATGTAGAGTACCTTCAAGTTGGATTCAAAGGAATGCATCCTAGCAAGGCTAGATGGCTGGAGAAAGAGAAAGTGAGGGCATAGTACCCTCATTTGCCAATTGTCTAACGAAAAGCTTTTGGTGGTCCAAAAGCTCTTCAATGGTGAGGATTGATCTAGGTGGATCTTCAGATATAATGGCATGGAAGCTCAAAAATTGAAATGATTAGAATGAAGTCAACTCAAGACCAGAATGTAGATCTCATATTCTAGATTGCAACGGCTCAAATGATACTTCAATTCGAGTCCAAATGATGAAGTTATTGAAAAAAGAAGGGTTCTTCAATCCTTAAGAAAAAGAGGAATTTCCTTTAGAAATGGGTCTTAAATCCTTAAAGGCAAATCGCAATCGGAGGTCGCATGAAGGTAGAATTTAGCATCAGACCATGGAACCCCTGATCACTGATCTCTAATAATATCAGATCAACAGATTGGAGGCAATCACAATAGGAGGTCTTACATATATATGTATGCATATCAGTGGTGGCAGGGTGAAATCGACAGTCATTATCGGAGCGATACTTGAGGGAACACCAATGTGATCGGCCATTGCCAATATCGACGATCAATGATTGGTAATCAATCATTCCTAATAACCAAGATACGGACACCCTGATAGGAAAATTGTGACTTCAGTGTAGACCCGATACAGGTTCTATGCCCAAGTCAATAATATTTGAAATCCAGGTAAATGGGTTTTGGTGGATTGCTTAGTGTATTTGGAATTTTTGAAGTGTTATCATTTTAAATGATAAGAGACCATTTTAGGGGATGGTTGTACCTACCAATACTTCTCATCTACCAACCTCTCTTATTAACTAGACAAGCCCCATTTTACATGGGATTTTTTCCGAGAAACCATTATAAAAGGGATCAATGGAAGAGCACAGGAGGAGGCAGTTTTTATGGTTGCAGCATGCTATTTCGCAGAAATCGAGAGAAATTATTGATCTATTTTAAACAGTTACACACTCCAACCCTCTTCTACAGTTGTGAGAAGCGTAGGCATTGCATACCCCTCCATCTCCGGCATTCATTTCATAACCATCAGGTAGATTGGAGGTATAAGCCTCTCTATGGACATATTGATTAATGTAATTTTGTTTATTCATTCCATTTGATAAGAAAGGCGTCCCCATTGTTGACATGGGCCTAAAGACGTAGCCGAAAATGGACAATATCTATTATCAAGCCTTGTTCTCTTTTGCACCTTTTTATGTGTCCTCTTCTTCTTTTCATATGTGCACATTTATGTGTTAAGCTGCAATTTTATATGTAATTCTTTTCTATACATCTATAAGTGAAAACATCCTGGATAATTAACTCATGTAATCTTACAATCTCCTTGAAAAAAAATTAGCAGTGTGAGTAGCATCACTAGTTTTATAACATGGAATAAAATGTGCCATTTTTGAAAATCTGTCCACTACAACAAAACTTGAATCATTTACTCTTTAATTCTTTGGTAATGGAATTGGTAATGGAAGATAAAAACCTGTGTTTTGGCTTCTTCCTTTTGCATATTGACAAACTTTGCAAATTTTCACATACTCTTCCACTTCAGATCTCATTTTCGGCTAGAAATAAAATCTGTTCAACTGCTCAAAAGTCTTATCTACACCAAGATGTCCTAGAAGTCCATCACTATGATTCTCTTTGATTAAATTCTCCCTCATAAAACAAATTGGTATACACTGTCGATTTCTCTTAAACAACAATACATCTTGTAATAAATAATCCAACCATTTATTCCTATCAATCAAAATAGGATTCTTACAAGCTTCAAATGTCTCTTTAAAATCTAAATCTATCTCATACAATTATTTAAGAAAATCAAAACCCAACACTTGAATTTGACTCTCTTGAAATAATGTATTTCTCCTACTTAAAGCATCTGCAAATTTGTTTTATTGACCATTTATATGGTTCAAGACAAAATGGAAGCCCTGAAGATACTCTAACCATTTGTCATATTTCTGGTTAAGCTTTGGCTACTGTATAATATGCTACAATGCATGGTTATCTGAATAAAGTATGAACTCTTTTGACATTAGATAATGTCTCTACTTCTTCAATGGTTGCACACCTGCATAAAACTCTTTACCATAAGAAGAATACTTCTTCTTTGAATCATTTAGTTTTCACTAAAATAAGTTACAGGTTTGTCTTCCTGACTTAAAACACCTCTAATAGCTTCTCCACTGGCATCACATTTCTCTTGGAAAGGTTTACTAAAATCGGGTAGAATCAAAATAGGTTTTTCAGTGATCTTCTTCTTCAACAATTGAAAATTATTTATGCTTCAGTGGTCCATCTAAATAGCTATGTATCCTTCTTTAGAGTCTCAACAATAGGAGCATTGGTCATACTAAAATTCTTTATGAATTTGAAATAAAATGTAGCAAGCCCATGAAAACTTCTTACCTCAAAGATACTTTTAGGTGAAGGCCACTCCATGATTGCCTTGATCTTCTCTGGATCCATCTTCAATCATTCAGTGGAAATAACAAAACCCAAATACACTAATTCCTATTTCATGAATGAACATCTCTTCAAATTCAACAGTAATTTCTCTTGATGTAACATTTGTAAGATTTAATTCACATGTCTCATGTGCTCTTCCTTAGACATACTGTAAACTAATATATCGTCTAGATATACTATTACAAATTTACCAATAAACTCTTTAAGAACTTCATTCATGAGTCTCATAAACATACTTGGTGCATTTGACAACCCAAAAGGCATTACTCTCCATTCATACAATACTTCATTTGTTTTAAAAGAAGTTTTCCACTCATCCCCTTCACTTATCCTTATCTGATGATACCCACTCTTAAGGTCTAGTTTTGTAAAATACTTTGCTCCACTCAAACAATCCATCAAATCTTCAATTCTAGGTAAAGGAATTTTGTACCTGATTGTGATTTTATTGATCGCTCTTGAATCAGTACACATTCTCTAGCCTCCATCCTTCTTTGGACTCGACACTGTTGGTACTGCACAAGGACTCAAACTTTCTCTAATCAATCCTTTTTCAAGCAGTTCTTGAACCTCCTTTCTAACCTATTCATTTTTTGTGGGAGTCATTTTGTAAGTTGCTTTTTTTGGTATATTTGATCCAGGAATCAAATCCATATGATGGCTAATTTTTCTAATGGGTGGTAGGCAAATCATCAACAATGATATCACAATAGTTGTCCAACATTTCTTGAATTTCAATGGGAAATCAAAAACTTTAGTAGAAGTAATTATTACTTTGGTCTTGCAAATTACAACAAAATTTACCTCATTTTCTTCAATCTACTATAAGTATACCTTTCCTCCTAGTAATAGAGTTTTTGAATCAATATTCTTTCCTGATGCATACGCTTGTTCCATAGGCAACAATGTATGGTTGACGACATCTTTACCAAACTTTTAGGTGTTTGTTTTCCCATCATGCATAGCTCCTCTGTCATATTGCCAAGGTCTTCCAAGCAATATGTGACACACATCCATAAGCATCACATCACATACAATTTCATCCTTATAGTTTCCCAACTACAACTCCACTTCACACTATTCATTTACTAACAACTGATGTCCCTTCTATAACAATGACACCTTGTAAGGTGTTGGATGTCTCATTGTCTTCAAATTCAATTTCTCCACCACTTTGGTAGAGACCAAATTATCAATGCTACCACTATCAATAATCATCTGACAAGATTTCCCTTGAAACTTACACACTGTTTTGAACAAAGTCTTACTTTGTGATGGTTCAACTATCTCCTTTGTTGACTTGAGCAAAACTTTATTGACTACCAAAGATTCTCCTCTCTCTGGTACATTTTATTCTTCTGTCACTACTGTTGCTTCTTCCTCAACTTGAGCAACAATTGCATTAGTATGATTTGTTCTTGCATTCTCTGGGCACTCAAAAGTTGTGTCTCTCAGTTTGTTACATATGTAACATCTTACTTCTCTTCCTCTATCTCTGCCTCCTCTTCCTCTAGAAAAACTCCCTTGCCACCTGCATCACCTTCTGTGGTTGCATGCTGGGTTGAGCTACTGCTAACTCCATCTCCAGGTGTTGTAGATCTTCCTCTACCACATTGAATTTTTTCCTTGGAAATTACCTCTTCCTCTGGCATACTGCTTCCTCATGATTTTTTCTTTAGCTTTCATTACCACCTAATAAGCTTCTTCTACTGTTTTAGGAGATAGTATATTTATATCATCTTGAATGTCCATCCTAAGACCATTCACATATCTACCCACCTTCTCATCTGTATCCTGAGTTTGTCCAGCTCTTATACTTACCTTATATAATTCCTCTATATATTCTCTCACTGTCACAGACCTCTGTCTCAGATTCTGCATCTATCTGCATAAGGTTTGTTGATAATTCCTTGGTAGAAACTTACCTCTTAGCTTTGCTACCATCCTATTCCAAATTATGATTGGTTTCATGCCAATACTCTTACTTTCCACCTGCACTCCATCCCACCAAAGTGCTGCATGTCCTTTTAGATTGGTGACAACAAACTTTAATTTCTTCTCATCTTCTATTTCTTCATAATCAAAGAATTTCTTCATGTCATTAATCTAGTTTATCAATTCTTCTGGATTCAATTCTCCTGCACATATTGAAACCTCAGTTTTTGGCCTAGCTATGGATCTCAACATTGATTGGAAGAATCTCATCTCAGGATTAACTGCTATAGTTTCCTCCTCTTCTTCAGTTTCAACCTCAGGCTCATTAAAATCTCCATCATCTATATTTCTCCCTGCTGTTAATGCTTCTAATATAGCCTGCATCTATTGCATACCTTCCATCACCTCAACATTTGCAACTGGTCATCCTCTTCTACCATGTCCTCATCCTCTTCCAACTCTAAAAGCCATATTGGATTTACTTCTCTTGCTTCTCAGATTAAATTCAGTGTCAATAGGTTTCTCTGATACCAATAATGATGGCGGTTTGGGTATAGGCATGAGCGTTAATCTACCAAATTGTGAGGTTATATCTTCTACTTCTATTTTCTGGTGTAAATCCTAGTTTGATGGGTTCTCTATCATCCACCAATAACCTTTAGAACTTCGCTAAGTTATAAGCCCTCCAAAAGTCGCAGAGTTCCGCTAAACTACCACCATACCGGACCCGATGGTAATACAAACCTTAGTTTAATAAAATTTGAAATCAGCCTTCTAAAATCTTGTTGACACTTCTCCACCATTGATTTATTCAATATCCAATGGTCACAACATTTCCTAACTTCGAAGCTGCTCCACCTCTATCAATCGTCAATCTCACCCCAACAGATCTAATGGCTCACATGCATATCGGTCGGTTAGCCTGCGCACTCTAAACCCGCCCAATAAGTGGTTTCTCTCTCTATTCTCTCTGTAACGTGTCACAATGTGTATGGAATCAAAGCCAATTGAAAAATACCTCTTACGGTCTTTATTCCACACGAAATCCGCTTGTGGATTCTCCAACCCGCTTTGGCTTGTTAACTGTCATTAACTTCTGCACCCAAACACTGTTGATCTGTCTTGACCAAGATCTAATAGTCCTATTTCAATCTTCATGCCACTGTATCCTTGATCTTCCTCCATTGATCCTAACCATCCACTCAACACACTCAGAATTCACAACAAGCTCAGTTGAAAGGAAAAACACAAACATAACACAGCCAACACAATTTCATTCAATCTCACAGAAGAACAATTAAAATTAAAATTTAACGACAACACATAGATTTCGAAGGAGATTATCCTTCGATATTTGACAGGAATTTCTCATTCACATGCATAGAGACAAAGTTTCCCCAATTCATTGAATTTTCTCCTAGAAAGCAAAATTTCTTTAACAATCAAAATCCCTTTACAATAGTATGAAAATTACATAAGTACTGGTTCATCCTAACAACCAGATCCTAATTCAAAGGCTAAAAATTATTAATCCTATCTGTCCTGCGAGGCATTCTCCTTGAGAATCTCCACTACAACTAACTAACTAAAACTTATTACATCATGATCAAATCCTATGTTCTAGCTCTATGATTAACTAGAAAAACATGGAAATTGATGGCTAAAGGATCCCACTCCTTTGCTTGTAAATTTTTTTGTAGTTTTGGAATAATTCTTCGAATTTGTCTTCAGGCCTTATTCTCCCGAATTACGTAATCCTTTATGTTTATGTTTTTTTACTAGCGCATCGTATTGAAAATTTGAAGACAAAATATTTATTTTCTCTTAAAACGTTGTCTTAAAATCCCCCTCCTTATAGCAGTTCTGAATGGAATGATAGAAAAGTTGTCTCTAATCGTATTAGTAGATATGAAAGGAACAAAAGAGGAATTGATGTTCGATAAATATTGTGAGTAAAAGTCGATCCGTCATTCTTAGTCGACTAACCCCAGAGAACAAAGAGCCCAACAAATCTTTGTCTTTATATAAGATAACATGAATGGTAAGTAAAATAACAAACATGGTATAGGCGCAAGAGAGTAGCTTCCTGCAATTTTCCAGTTGTTAGATAATATTGACTTAAATTTATATTTTTGTGTCTTAATTGTTAATTTATTAAATTGGTGTGATCTAAGGTGGCCATTGTCTTAAATATAAAGTTTTGTCTTAAAATACTTTTGTCTCAAACTTTTTTTGTCTTAAATATAAAGTTTTGTCTCAATATATTTTGGTCTTAAATTATTTTTGTCTTAAATATAATGTTTTTCCTTCAAATATTTTTGTATCAAACCACTTTTGTCTTAAACTATTTTTGTCTTAAATATAAAGTTTTGTCTTAAAATATATTTGTCTCAAACTATTTTTGTCCTAAATATAAAGTTTTGTCTTAAAATATTTTTGTCTCGAACTGTTTTTGTCTTAAAGTTTATATTTAAGACAATTCAATTGATATTAAATTTTAATGTAAAATAACTAAAATAAAAAGTTATTTTTTAATGAAAAATATTTCTTTTGTCTTAAAGAAATGTCTTAAAAGTGCCCTTGGTGTAGTAGTGTCAGACATAACTAACACTAAGAGCACCCAACAATCATGTTATGTTTGTAAAAGTTATAAGCCCTTAAAAACATTGGAAAATAGTTAGTTATATACGTGCCATCTATAACAGTTAACATGCATCTTATAAATATAATAATTATAATTTTAATTATAAAAAGGTATTACTTTTAATTATAATTTTTAATAAGAGATTGGAAAATAACCCTTAATTAAATATTAATTAAATCGAGGTTGTAGACACCATGTAAGTGCTATAAAGGATTTTTTTAGATAGAGTATTTAGAAAAGAATTCTCTCAAGTTTTGGGCCATATTTATCCCAAAAAAATTATTTACATATAATTATTTATTTTGTAAAACCATGAATGAAGTTTGATAGCTAATTGTATAATTTTATATTCTAAATACAATTAGCTATTGAATTGTTTGTCATCCTATCTATTTGAACAAAACAAATGCATACTAGGAAATCCAAATCATAGGCCTTGGGAGCTCATAACTCATTAGCTATCTTCATGAGAGCCATAAAAACATTTACCCATCTTACATTTATAAGGAGGTTAAAGAGGAAGAACTGACATGGGCCATTAAATCCATGAAAGGTGACAAAAGCCTAGGCCCAGACATATGGACTGTTCAATTTTTTGTTCATTTCATAGACATATTTAAGGAAGAACTGCTTTAGATGGTGGAGGAATCCAGGTCCAAAGGACTTATACATCCTTTGTTAAATTCCACTTATATATCACTTATTCCTATGAAATTTGTGGTGGAAACCTTTGTTAATTACTGCCCTATTTCTGTATGTAATCTAATAAATAAGATTATCTCTAAGATTATAGAAAACATAAAGAAAGTTTCTTTATCTAAATTCATCTCTCCTAAATAATATGGTTTTTCAAACAATAGAGTAATCCATGACATTGTAGCTTTAGCACAGGAATATTTGCATAGTATTATATTGAAAAATGAATGATGCAGTGATGAGGGTAGACTTACAAAAGGCTTATGACTATGTAGATTGCAGATTCCTAAGAATGGTGTTGTTTAAAGTTGGAGTAAACTCATAAATGATTGAATGGATCATGGAGTGTGTGTCAAAAGTTCGATATGTAGTTATAATAAATGGTTTCCCAACAAAAAAATTTATTTTTGGTGGAGGTCTCAGACAAGGATGTGCTTTATCCCCCCTTTTGTTTATCTTGGTGATCAATGGATTAAGCCTAAAAATAAGGAAAGTAGTGTCCACTGGATATTTTGAAGCATTGAAGATTAACAGTTGTCTTACAGTCTCACACATCATTTTTGTGGATGATATTCTGTTAATGGGTATGGTAAACATGTGTAAATGGTTATCACTCTCTGTAATCATAAAAATGTTTGGGGTACCTATGGGTCTTGTTCAAAATGAACAAAAATCTATTACTCTCTTTGGAACATGCGCTCAGGAGGATATCTCTTTTATTCAAAATTGCTTTGGAGTGAAGGCAGAAAATATAGAAATGGGTATGAAATATCTGGGTTATTGAATAAAGCTAGGTAGCTACAAAAATGAAGAATCGATGTGGCTGATGGAGAGATTCTATCTAAAGATTAAGGGGTGGGAAAATAGATGTTTATCTATGGGAGGACGTATCATCCTCACATAGTCAGTGCTGACTTAGCTGGGGATTTATTGTGCACATCTCTTTTGTATTACTCAAATTATTATTAATCTTCTGAATCGAGTAATAGCAAGTTATGTATGGTTCGATGCTTGTATGAGCAACGAGTATCATTAAGTGAAGTTGGAAAATACCACTAGACCCAAAATCTTGGGTGGTAGGGGTATTCATAACTTAAAGCTCTTTGGATGGGCTCTTATTTTAAAATCACTTTGGAGGGTCATCAATAGTCATAGTATTTGGGGAGGGCTGATCCGATCCATGTATATGAAGAATAAGGATTTCTCCTTCTGGTTTAGATAAGAAGGAATCAGGAAAAAAGGCATCTCACAAATCTGGAATAGTTTTGGAAAGGTTAAGAATATTCTTTTACAAAACATTATGTGGTTTTTTGGATCTCATAACAGTATTATAATAGGTAAAGATTGCATTGTAGGAGTAGGTGAGGGTGTTCCAAGGACAATAGAAATGATAATGGATCTGAATAGAAGGGGCTTGTTTTTCCTAAATCGGTTGATCAGTGATTGGGAAGGAAATATTCCAATATGGCATGACTTCCCCCAACTAAATCTAGTTGATGAGTAAACAAGATTATTTATAGCTGGTAAAAAAATTAAAGGAGGGAGGGTAACTTATGACAGCAAAGGAGACTGTATGACATGGGCTATAAAGAAGAAGATCTCAGGAGAAGTAGAGTTGGTGGCTTGTTACCTCAAAATTTGCATAAAGGGAATTCTGAATGTTGAATATTGCTGGTTTTTCAGTTTTTGGAAAGCAAACATCCAATTAAAATTGTAACCTTCCTTTGGCTAACATGGCACAATAGAAATCTGACTTGGGCAAATTTACAAAAGAAGAAACACTATGGCCCTAGGATATGTTATTTATGTAGGAATAATTCTAAGGACAATGAGCACTTATTTTTACATTGTCATAAATCTATTAGCATTTGGAAACACTTCACAAGGAAGAGGCAGATTCCATTCACCCAATTTAATACAATTGAGAAATGTTTAAAATGGTGGAGCAGTCAGAGTAAAAGTAGGAGAATGCTAGCATTGGTCATTTTCTGGGAAATTTGGAAGGATTAGAATCATCTGATTTTTGGTTGCAGCAGGGGGGGAACTTAATCTATGAATCCATAGAATAGTGGGTGGGATTAGATGAGAATGAGGACACCAAGAAAAGTAAAAATAAGAAGACAAAGAAGGGGTGAGTTCAGTTCTCCAACTATCCGGTGGGGTTTTTTGATGGAGCATCTCAAGGAGGAAGATGTGGTAGTGGCTTTTGCTTAAAATTGACAAAAGAGCAGGAATTCCAGAGTCACTAGTATGAGGAAGAAGGAACAAATATGAAAGCATAAGTTGTTGCTTTATGGGGTCTATTATGGTTTATTAAGTTCTTAGATATCCCTAAAGTACAAATTTTTGGCGATTCCAATTGTATAATAGACCATGTTAATGGGAAGAACAACATTCAGCAAACTTCCTTACAAGGTTGGATGAGATGTATAAAACGTATTTGGAGTTCCTTCGAGAATTCATCCATTGAGCACATTAGCAGGGTACATAATAAATCAATGGGTGAATTATCAAAAAAGGCACTATAGGACACAAATGCACATCATGACGAAAATCCAAGTAGAGGAAGCAAAAGTGGAGAATCTAAAAGTGCCAGCATAGATCATTGAAGAGAGCTCAAAAAGGCGGATCCTCATTGCAGATAAGTTCATATTAAATTTATGTTTGTTTTTGTCTTGAGTTTTGTATAACTTTTGTATAAAAATCATATAAGAAAAGAAAACATTAAGTTTGTGATCAACATAAATGTAAAGGATCTCATCCACATATTAGAGTCTGTGTAAATTGCAAAAATGTCTGAGAGAAAATATTATCATCATGCTGTATCTTTAGACAAGAGTACAAATGGAGGTAAGCAGAGAGGATTGTTGCCACGATAGCTTATCATGTTGTGTATTTCTCAAGGCTTATGAAGACAATATGTCCATCATAAGAATGTACTATTTTATCCATAATATTAACCCAGATGGCTTTTTTCCTACTGAAAAAAATTGAATGTTATAATTTAGAAGGAAATTAGAAAAACCACAAATCTATGTAATCATTAAACTAAGATAATTTTATAATAGTTATTACAACAATACTACAATTTTCAAATGATTCCTAATTTTATTACAACGATTAGTGTTTCATATGAAAAAAAATTAAAAAGAATATTGTGTTTTAGTTACTACTAAAAGATGTTGTTGTACTAGGAGTGTTAGTAACAATCCTGCACATGACATCAAGTTTCAAAAATACATAAGGTCATAGAGCTTGTGTATATTGGTGTTGTGGCCACAAATTTGCATGGTTGACAATTTTTTTTATAGAATTTAGTAAAAAAATTTAACAAATCTAAATGTTGGAGACGTTGAAGTGTTTGAAGTGTTTATTTATGGGTAAGTGGATTCAACACCGTCAAGAACCTTGGTTATCCAAAATCTTGTACTTTGACAACTGTAACAATGGATTTTTAAAAATTTCTATCAAATCTTCTCATAATTTGGAAACAACTACCATTATTTTCGAAACTAATTTGTGAATTTTAAACTACAATCATTATATTAAACTGTAAATTTTAATGCCTAGTTTAAGAAAATTATAAATGTGTTAGAAAACCTACACAGATAAATCTAGCTAGTAAAGGTTGAACACATAGCTTTGCAGAGAAAAGAAACTAAAAAAAAATTGAAAGAAAAAAAAAGAATTATTGATTAACAAAAAATAGCTTACAATGCTCATGATATACTACATGACAGTCAACAGATACATATTACTGGGTGAAGATCCCAATATAATGCACCATATTGGTGATCAATGAGAGGACTCAACACCTACATCAAGTTCTAGAGAGAACTAACCAATTGCAGAGTGAAATAAGGAGAAAATCAAGGAGTAAATCATACAGAAAGAATATTGCATGTAGTCCCATGCATGCATGGACAATCAAAGATGCCAATCTGGTGAAGATTCCAATGTTGAAGCCTTGCATGTTAGTGAATGCTCTAACTAAGTGTCTGCATGTTCCAGTAATGAAGGTCCTAGGTTTGTAGTACCTCCAACACCCCCCCTAAACACCACTATGGGGAAAAATAGAAAATGGGCCCTAACAACTAAGGCCAAAGGTGACCCAAAATACAGTGCAACTTGTGCTGAAATTGAGGAAAGAGGGAAAACCTCATTGGAAAAACCCTCCCTCAAAATACAATGTAATCAAAAGAAACAAGGAAGGACATATAGTTGCTAAGCGACGATGTCCATTACTCCAAGATGATCACGCAGAAAGTGAAAATTCTGCATAGTGAATGTCTTGGTGAATATGTTTATAGTCTATTCTGTTGAAGGACAGAACTACAAATCAATGACCTAATCATGTACTAAGTCTCTGATGTAGTGCATATGGATCTCTATGTGCTTCATTTGCTGCTGCTGTACTGGATCCTTGCAAAATTTGAGAGTGCTCTGGTTGTCACACTAGATGACAGTGAGCTGGTGGAACTGAACACCCAACTCAGTGAGGAAGTGATATAGCCTAAGAGCCTGAATGGTGATATTGACCACTCCTCTATACTCGACCTCATCTGAATAGAGAGAGAAATAACAACCTGCTTCTTACTCGACCAACAGATAGGGCCAGACCCTAGAATGAGTGAATATCCAGAGGTGGACTTGCGATCAATGTTGTCACCCGCCCAATTAGAATCTGTGAAGCCAAGGAGATTCAATGCAGTGCCTGTTGCATAGTGAATCCCGAAGTTGATGGTGCCTTGCACATATCGAAGGATGTGCTTGGCAACTTTTTAGTGTAGCTCATGCGGCTCTTGCATGTGTCTAGGAACTACCCTTACTACATATGAGATATTTGGTCTAGAGTGGGTTAGGTACAATAAGCTCCCAACTAGCTATCGATAGAGAGTACTATCAACTAATGGAGTGTCACCTCCATTGTCAAGTCAGACCCCAGACAGAAAAGGAGTCAGTGTTGGCTTGCAGTCAGTCATGTGAAATCTCTTGAGGAGGCCTCATGCATACATAGCCTGAGAAATTTTGATGCCTATGGCATCCTGGCTGATCTCAAGACCAAGAAAGAAGTGTAATGGACCCATGTCTGTCATCAAGTACCTATCATGCAAGGTCCTCTTGATTGTAGCAATTGTTGAATCCGAGCTGCCGGTGACCAAGAGATCATCCACATACAAAACTAAGATAAGAAGTGAGTCATGTGTCGTGAGCATGTAAACATTCAGATCAAACTTACACCTTTAGAAGATTTGTGATAAGAGAAAAGAATCCATCTTGACATACCAAGCTCTCAGGGGTTGCTTAGGGCCATAGAGAGACTTCTTTAGTCTATAGACCAAAGATGAATCCCAAATGAAACCATGTGGTTGCTCCATGTAGATCTCCTCAAATAGGTCTCCGTAAAGAAAGACATTCTTCACATCCATCTTATGTATTTCCCACCTGTGGGTAGCTGCAATGGGAAGTGCAAGGCATATGGAATCCATCTCTACTAATAGAGCAAAGGTCTCATCATAATCAATGCCATGCACTTGCTAGAAGCCTTTGGCTACTAGCCTGGCTTTCTGTCTGGTGAGTTGCCCATTTGCAGCACCCTTTGTCTTATAGACCCATTTGCATCGAACAAGTTTCCTTCCTAAAGGAAGGGGGACCAGATCCCAGGTATGGTTCTCAAGGAGGGAGTTGTACTCCTCCTCCTTGGTAGATTCCCAAGAGGGATGCCCAATAGCCTCAACATAAGACTGTGGATCAGAAGACTAAACCAAATGACAATGCAGGAATGGCATTATTTCACCAGCAATGAGGGCAAGAGGAGGGTCAATAAACTCTGATCTAGTCCTCTGCGGATTAGAATTATCCCCCACAAGACCATTTCTAGTAGCTGGGTGGTCTTATTCATATATCTCACTTAAGCTCCTTGTTCTCTGATTTATGAAAGGGGAAGTTGATTCACTGCTGGAAGCCCAATCTGAGCTTGGATGTTGATCATCATATGCATGCACTAGATTTGTATCTGAAGTCTCTCTCTCTGCATATTCATGCTCTACCTCGACATCTGCATGCTCTGTATATGCATCTAAGTGTAATGAGTCATCATCTTGGTCATGAGGTAGATAAAAGGTGTCCGCATGTAGCAATTGAGGTGCATGCGAGAGACTTTCCTCAAATTGGACACTTCACTCAATGATGAGCTTATCCATAGAGGAAATTAGAAGTCGGTATCCCTTCACACCATTAGGGTATCCAAAAAAGATGCACTCAATGCTCTGTGGTTCAAGATCCTTCCTCTTTTTAGAGGGGATCCTAACCCATGCTCAGGAGCTAAAAACATAAAAGTTGGTGACCTTTGGTTTAGTGCTGCTCCAAGCTTCAAAGGGGTCTGATCGTTGAAAAATGTATGAGGAGATCTGTTTTAGATGTAGTTATCACAATTAAGTGCTTCAACCCATAACTTATGAGGTAGTGACTTAGCATGCAAAATGCAAGAAGCCATCTCTTTGAG
Source organism: Pinus taeda (assembly GCA_000404065.3). NCBI lineage: Eukaryota > Viridiplantae > Streptophyta > Pinopsida > Pinales > Pinaceae > Pinus > Pinus taeda. The sequence continues at coordinate 47,016 of APFE030114400.1, read as the reverse complement.
AGATCGGTTCTTTCTCTCAATAACTTTGTTCTGTTGCAAAGTGTATGGAACTGCATGTTGCAATTGTATGCTGGATTCACGGCAAAGGTTCTAAAGTGTTGTGTTAACATATCCCCCCCATTTTCTGTATGAAGAGCTTTGATCATTCTCTCTGACTGTTTCTCAGCTAGTGCTTTGAAATCTTCAAAGTGCACAAAAACTTTATTTTTGGCCCTGAGAAGATACACCCAAGCTACTGTGAGAAATAATCAATAAATTTAGCACACACCTTGCTTTATTGATGGAAGGAAGAGGAAAAGTGCCCATGAGATCACTATGGATCAGATGTAGAGGAGAGGATGCTCTGTGAGTCTTGCTGGTGTCAAACTTTTCTCTAGGATGTTTCCCAAGGACACATCATTCACAAACTCCTTTGGAGAAATTGATATTTGGAAAGATTTCCACCATCTCATGCTTGCTTAGTTCCTACATATACCTATAATTTAAGTGACCAAACTTCTCATGCCAAAGCCTACTACTATCATCAACTTGTCTAAGCAAAAAGGAGAATTCAGATTCAATAAAGTTAGAAAGTCTATACAGTCTAGCTCCATTGTTTACCTCACCGGTTGCAATTTTGGAGCTTCTATATAGGTCATATATCTTCACTGCATCTGGAGTGAATTCCAATCTCTTTTCGGTGTAGGACTGAGTGACCTAATAAACTAAAAGCGGGTTTACCGAATGTTTTGGAACATGAAGCACATCTTCAAAGCTTCCATGTAAAAGTTCCACTCTACCTTTTTTAGTGACCTCAATAGGTAAGTCATCTCCCATGAGGATGGGAGGTCCTTTGCATGTATCCAAAGAGGAATAGACTTCCTTTGCAGCATCCATATGATATGATGCACCATAATCTATAACCCATGAATTAGGGGAAGAGTTAATTGCAGCTAAAGCATGAAAATTGTTAACTTTCTCGTGTGGCAGATCTTTAGTTTTCTTCTTGGCACCCTGAGGGATGTGGTCCCCAAGGTTGTGCTTCTAAAGGATTTTGGCCATTTGGTCTACTTGTTTCTTCATGCAACATGATTTCATATGGAATCCTCAGTGACAATAGGTGCATTTGTCTCCTTTCTTCCCTTTCTCATTTCTAGAGCCAGAGGAGTCATTGATGGGCTTGGTGTGCCCTTCCTTCTTTTTGATGGGAATGCACTTTTCCCTTGTCCTTTTGCTGTTTATTTCTCTGATTTGAATCGCATCAATGATTTTTATTGTGGCTACCATCATCCACAACAAGTTCATGTGCTTTTGGAGGTTTGATTTTCCCCATGCCAATGAGTTTATCTTGCTCAAAAGTGAGGGACTCTATGTACTCTTTGAGAGAAGGAATAATGTAGGATTTTCCTGTTGTGAGCCTTACCGAATGAAATGTAGACACCAAGACGAAGTATTCTAGTCCGAGCTTTGACATAATAGAGAGAACTTGGAAACTCTCCTCCTTGGATTTGTCAATTCCACAACCCTTGAGTTGCAGAAATGGATCATTATATTTGGTGAAGAAGTCTTGAATTTTGTCATAGTTCTATGGATCCAATGAGAGCAACTCCGCTTTGAGCAGATGTCCTTTCATCTGATCCTATTTCCCATAGAGTTCTTCAACCATTTTCCAAATATCATTGGGAGTACTGCAAGCAAATAGATGAAACTGCAACTCTGGGGAGATGCACATCCATATGGATCTATGGGCCTCATCCATGCGATTGAGGTACTTGGATTTCTCTATGGATGAAGTGGGCTCCACTTTTGTAGGCATGGTAATCATATACAACCCTTTCTAATGAAGGTATCAAGCCATTTGGTCCTTCCATTCATGATAGTTGTACGACATTAGGATTGATGCTTTTATAAACTCCATTTTTATGTCGATCTTCGATCTCCAAGCTATAATACCTGCAAAATAAAGTATTAGTACACCTTTTATCCAGAAACTTGTGGGCTCTGATACCATGTAAGTGTTTTAGGAAACCTACATAGGTGATTCTAGCTAAGAAAGGTTGAATACACAACTTTGTAGAGAGAAAACACTAAAAAAATCGAAAGAACAAAAAGAATTATTGATTAATAGAAAACAGGTTACAATGCTTATCATGTACTCCATGAGAGTCAACTACTATGCATTACTGGGTGAGGATCCCAAGGTAATGCACCATAGTGGTGATCAATGAGAGGACTTGACACCTACATCAAGTTTCGGAGAGAACTAGCTATTTGCAGAGTGAAAGGAAGAGCAAATTAGGGAGTAAATCATGCAGAGAGGATTTTGCATGTAGTCCCATGCATGCATGGATAATCAAAGGCACTAATCTGGTGAAGATTCCAATGTTGAAGCATTGCTTGTCAGTGAATGCTCTAACTAAGTGTCCACATGTTCCAGTAATTAAGGTCCTAGGTGTGTAGTACCTCCAACAAAAATATGAATAAATACCAGTGTAAATACTCACGTGCGGTAGGGTCACCAGGAGTAGGTGCATCTAGATCTGTGATAATCTAAAAACACAGAGTTAGCCTTTTCATTTTTTTCATATAAATCAAAGAAGACTCCGACCCTTGCAGAATAACAAAGCAAGTACACTAAGATTCGAAGATAGTTAGTTCTTTTATATCATGTAATTGATAAGAGATTACTCGATCAAAGTATTTGTTCCTTGAATTTATATTCTCCGTAGAAACATTATAAATTTATTATGAAGTCATAGATAGCACGATAAGAAATCCATATTGATGTTGTGGTCATAACTGAAATTATTGTAAATTATGTTATCAGAACTCAAATTATTGTATATGACATCTATCAAATATATTGGAATATATTGTAAGAATTATTTTGAGAAATTGTCCAAGAACAACTTGGATGATTCTAATGAAAACAATCTGGATGACTCTAGTGATTACTCGATTAGTGATGAACAACTTCGATGATTCCAATGTAAACAATCTGAATGACTCTGCTGATTACTCTAATAGTGAATGAATAGATGAAAAGTCATTTATCTCTTAATCTCTTAATCCAAGGAAAATTTTTTCCAATACAACTTCGTTGTAAATATGATAAACATAACAAAGCTAAACCCTCAACCTTCCTCTTCCTCCGCCCTATCTATGGATATTTTGTTTATTTCAAAGGATATTTATTAAATGTTCTGTCAATCGAAAACCTTTAGATACTGAGATCCTTATACAATGATTAAATGAATTTAGATGCTGAGAGCCTAGTACAATGATTAAACAACTGTCTTGATGAAGTTTTGTTATTCTAATAAAAAAATTATCGAAAAAACTTTAAATATAGAGATCCTAGTACAATGATTAAACAACAATTCCAATGAAAGTTTATTATTCGCATGAAATTAAAAAAAATGGAATGAAAGAATGCAATGAAAGATTTGAATGTAAGTATTTTATAATTTTAAAGTATCAACATTCAATTAAAATTTATATAATTATTTTAATTTAAATATATAAATTAAGAAAATATTAGTTAAAATATATTTTAATTTAATTTTAAAAAATAATAAGATTAAGTTCTTATGAAAAAGAAACAACTAATTAAAAACACAGTATTGTTGATGTATGTGTAAAATTAAGAAATATGATTAATTAATTCTTGTTTATATTAAGATATTTGTACTTTAATACATATTTTAGGTATTTTATTTTTATTTAATTATATATATATATATATATATATATATATATATATATATATATATATATAATTTTTTAATTAATTTTATTAAAAATGTTTTTAAACAATAATTAGTATTACATTGAAATACCTAGAAAAAAACTAAAATCATAGAAATGAAAATATTGAAAAAAAGATTAAAAGAAAAAAAATAAATTAAAATAGCAACTAATAATATGGTAGATACTAAATGGCTTATAAATCTTTAACCAATTAATTTTACAAATTAATAAATTTAATTAATAATAAAATAAGGAAAATTGAATTCAAAATCTTAAATTAGAGATAATATCAATTTTTGGTTAAAAACAACCCGTAAAAAAATTGAATAAGTAATACCACATAATGAGTAAGAACACCCTGCCTACTGCAACTATAATAATATCATTACATAATATATTAAAATCAAGATGGATTTATAATTAAATTACTTCGACTTCCTTCACTACAAAAAGAACATTACTGCTCTCCAAATCTGGATATTATAAAAGTCCATGGTTATCAGTGGCAGCGAAGAGATTGATATAGTTGTGTAACACTAGAAATCGAAGTAAAATATTGAAGGAAAAGACATACAGGAAATGGAAATCACATGATTCGTATTCTTGAACAACAACACAAACGATAGTTGTTTCTGGCATAAATTTTACAAAAAATCTGAATGGAGACCGGCATGCGACTATATCGTCAGGGTAAAAGAAAGGAAGCAGAGGATTGAAGAGCATACCAAAGTGCAGAAGGTTTGCATGTCTTCGCCTCCAACCAGCACCAGAGGCGGGCACACAATGGCTGAAGGTAGAGGCTCGTGGCCATTGTTGAGCTGGTTGGAACCATATCTGATTGCCATTTTCACGATGGGAGTAAACATGTCGAGCACATTACCGATAACTTTAGCCACTGGTAAGGGCTCTGTTAGTCGAACTACCATTCCATTGGCAAAATTTATGACAACCACTCAAAGTGGAAGACAAAATAGTTGAATTAGATTGAAATAGAATAAAATTAGCACAACCAATGTAATCTATTATATTGAATGAGAAAATTACACACATATTTATACAATCAATAGTCTTAAGATAGGAATGCTATCTTAGACGTACAATAGTGTGGTTGAGAGATTCTCTCAACCACACACTAAACTAGAAGAAAAAAAACCCCTGTTATATAGGAACAAACTCCTCAAATGGAGAATTACAACCATAGACAAGTAGGAATTAATTATTTCCAACTCCCCCCCTTAATGACTACTTGTCATTATAGTCAAATCCACCACCATCAGGCAAATTTCATGTACAAAACTTCCAAAAAACCAAGAGATATCAGTGCCTTTCTAAGCCAAATATTCATCTCCAAATAACAATTTCAAACAGTTGCATTGATTGCGCCTTTCGACGCAACTGTGAGATAGAAAAGTGCACCAACCCTCTTATGCTCAGACACACCAATATCTGAGACCATGAGCCAAGTGTTATTGCAGTCCACCTGCTCCTACGAGCACAAAGCTCCTGTGTACACATAGCCACAAAGGCACCCCAAGCCACATAGGCGATTCAGCCACAAAGGCAATCTGCCACCACCGGGCAAGTCCGATCTACCACCACCGGGAAAATCCGCCAACTTCAATATGCCACCACTGGGCAAGTCCGATCTGCCACCATAGGGCAAATCCGCCAACTTCGATATGCCACCACCAAGCAGATCCGATCTGCTACCTCCGAGCTGATCAAGGATCCTCAATTCGCCACCACCGGGCAAATCAAATCTGCTGCCACCGAGCAGAAATCTCCACGTGCCACCACCAGGAAACTCCTGTAGCCACTAAGGCTCTATAGATGGTTTCTGGCTCACCACCAACCATCACATTACAGTGACACAAGATGGTTTCAGGCTAACCAAAAACCATTACAAAGTGGTTTTGAGATCACCACGAACTTTCAAATGCCTTTACAAGGCTTACATTCCATACTTCAACATTTGGAGTTTCTGAGTACATACAATGATTATTACAATAACATACTAGGGAGTCTATTCCACAAACCACACTAACTCAAACAAATATCTATTTTGCTGTTCACCATAAAAGTTGTCATTGCTCCTTTAGTGTCACTCTTGCCCAAAATTAATATTTGGTGCAATTCAACCTTATTACCCACCACATAGTACATTTGCATCATCTTTCTGATTTAATTGTCTTGGATTTACCTGCATAATTTGTTAGAGTAGCTATTTCTAACAAAAAACACTCCATTGAGTTAGCTAAGATCAATGCTTATAATTCCAAAACATTTATAAATACCATATTTTACCGTTGCAGTGGCAGAATATTGCCAAAGAAACTCGAACCAACTGTTATGGCTCGTCCATCACTATGCTAACCGACGCCATTTCAAACTGATGGCCTCCATAGCACCTTTCCAAGTAAAAGAAATCCTCTTGAAGTAGGTATCCACCGAGGTACAATCCTTCCCAAAATTGTTGAAGTGTAAATGTTGCCGCTAAAGCTCTAATTACCATCCATGGACTTTCCGTTCCACCGACCGATATTCCAACAACAGTTGACTGAGCAATCATAGCTAATTCTAAAACCGTAGAAATAACCCAAAGGCGAGACCTGCTGCCCAATGGCGAGACCTATTGTCCATGGGCGTGACCATCTGAATCTTTGTCTTTACCTCCAAGCTCTTTATCCTCGGCCGGCTCCTTACCCTCATCAGTCGGTTTCTCTTCATCTTTCGAATGAGAGTAAGAAGTAGCTAGAGCATCCACGATAAGTGTGCACAGGGCCGTAAACATGGCTAGAAACCCTGGCAATGGGATATTGCGCCATACTGAAGATCCACTGGTAGGAAACTTTAAGTTGCCAGGAAGAAATTACACCATGACAGTTGCAAGAAAAAGACCCGCAGCAAAAACCCTAAAAAATGTGTTTCTGTCAGGCTTGACAAAAGTAAAGGTTCAGCCTAAGAGAGGCAAAAACATAGTAGCAGTGACACAATCTACCTCCTCATCCAATTCTGCCTTGTTTTAGTGGGCCTCAATCGACCTCTCTAGCCACAAATCAGCCTTTCACGTCGGGTTCACAACAGTAGTCTCCGCGGTCGGCTCTCACCATAGAATTCTTACATCGATCTGATCTGCTAACAAATCTCCACACGGTTTGGCAAAAAAGACTTCTGAAGCCAAACAGAAAATTCGGCTCTCAGCCCTTGTCAGACCATGCTTCGCCGAAGACACCGCCTTTCCTTGCCACATGCGGCAGGTCAGCTGTAGTCCGAAAAAGAAAGGCCTTCTGCAAAACCTTTTCCAAAGAACGAATCCAACCGATTATGGGGCGAACGTAGCACAAATCGATTGAGCCTGCTCCCTCTTTCGAATATCAGGCTGCATCTCTCATACACAACAGGACTCCATCCGTTCATGGAGTCAGCAAATCTCACCAGGTTTTCCGGTGCACCATAGACCACACAGTGCTTACCAGCACCCCGACACACTCAACCACCAGCAGTACCATAAATTCCTTTACACAGATCTGCAATCTGCGGAAGCCAAAAAACTCCTTCTTTAACAAGCCTGGTCACTTATCATAGCCGACCTCCCTACAGTACTGTAGTACTCTCCATTGCTCCAAACCTTCATTATGTCACCGAGGGTGACCAAGAGAGTGCCTTCCTGTGGGGAGACTCGAACCCAACTGCGATCCATATACACGTCGAAGAATTGGCGATCCTGCACACCAAATCATCACTTGCCGAAGACAAATCAATAACAGGAAGATAACACTCCCTCACACTCATGTCATGAGGTGATTCAGGCAAAACCAGACTCAAAATGCCATGCGATTTCTCAAGAAAAGCCGAGAAAGCGTCGTTACAGACAATGAAGCTGATGTTCTTATACTCGACGGTTTCCACATTGAATCCGATGGTAGGGATGGTCGTAATGATTTCTCCCAGCTTCAGCTTATACAAGATGGTCGTCTTACCAGCGGCATCGAGACCAACCATCAGAATGCGCTTTTCCTTCTTTGCGAAGAGCCGACTAAAAAGTTGGTAAAAGTGAGTCCCATCTTGACCGCCTGTTAGAGATCCCGAGTTGAAAGGGTCAGATCTGAGATTCGAGGGGACAAGAATGGCTCCCCGCAAAGATATTTGAGATGCCTCTTGAACACCTAGCACTGCTGCCAAAAAAGGGGAGGAGGATCGCAGTCCACCAATTGTTGCTCGCTCAGGCTCACCAGCTTCCCCATCTTCAGGAATTTCGCGCCCTCTAGCGCATCGCTTGTGCTGAAAGCCCAGCAAGAACCACATGATCCCTGATTTTTAACCTCGGTCATGGCTCCCTTATCTCTCCAATCGAAATCCTCCGGCAGATTGTTTCTTCCGGCCCCGAGTACTTCTTACCGTAGCGCCTGATGCTGCCGCTCTGCAGCGACCTGCCAAGCTCGACGCATCCACAAGTCTCAGACAGCGGATGATGGACAAAAAAATACTAAACTCTTTATTTTCCCTCAGCCCAGGAGGGGCCAAGCCCAGGAGGGGTCAGGCCCTCACACGCTCTGGTACCAAGATAAAATTAGCACAACCAATATAATCTATTATATTGATGAGAAAATTACACACATATTTATACAATCAATAGTCTTAAGATAGGAATGTTATCTTAGACGTACAGTAGTGTGGTTGAGAGATTCTCTCAACCACACACTAAACTAGAAGAAACTAAATCCCTATTATATAGGAACAAACTCCTCAAATGGAGAATTACAACCATAGACAAGTAGGAATTAATTATTTCCAACTAAATCTGCTGTTCTAAAGCTCTTTGAGAACAATTATTGTCGACTCAAATCTGCCAATTACAGTTGTACACTTACTTCCATCAACATAACAATTGATATACACATGAGAGATCGAATCAAGCAGAACTGTCATGTGAGCACAAAACGTAACATCCAAGAAGCTTGCTTAACAAGGTTTAGCATAAAACGATTTGGTTTAAAAGCCATTGCAATGTTAACGAGTATTTTTTATTGGGTTCTCGCCTGGTGGAGCTCCTAACCATCAACGTCATGTTTTGAATCGTGTAGTCCGTGACATGAGGAGGCCCTTCTGCTATTTAAATATTGTATTTTTTTGGGATCCCACTCGAAAATAACTAACAAGTATCTATTCAATCTGTTATCAATAAAAGGTATATAAAATTAGTCTAAATGCTAAGTGGTTTTACAATTAAGGTTGATAGGCCTAGGGCTATTAAAATATAGCCTAAATGGTAACATGTTCTTACAATTAAGGTTGATAGGCCTCGAAGGAGAAACAATTAACCTAAATGCTAATAGGTTTGTGTCGGGATTTATAATTGAGGTTGATGTTCAAAATTTATTCTAAAAAGATTTTTTTTTTTTGTTTTTATCATTTGATATTTAGTAAAAGGTCAGTAAAAGATTGGGATTACCATTATTAATTTTTTATTAAATTGAATGTATTTAAAAAAATGTGTTGTAATTTTGTCACGATAAAAATTATATAAAAAATTATAACTTATGTGGTTTGATGCAAAATTAAGTTTGGTGATTAACCAAATTATTTCTTTAGTAGGAATTAATAAATTGAAATTTGAAGTAGTTAAATTAATTGTTTATTCAGAATAAACACTAGCATAAATTTTGGTGGGGACTAACCACTAGTAAGTGTACATATTTACAATTTTACTCATACATATGTGGTGAGGAAAACATAAATAATAGTCGGAAATAATTCATGGTAAATATATTTATTTACTATCTATTTTTCATGCAAAGACAATTAATTTATTGTTTGAAGTAAATAGTTATAAATAATAATAATAATAATATCCATTTTTAAGGTCACAGCCAAGCCAGACACCAAATTGGTGTATGAGACCCCCTTGTTTGTGGGACAAGGGACCCACCTCCGCGTAGCGATTTCACTGCTAAGTCTACGAAGGCATACATACTCTACCCCCCTCTAGTTTTGAACCTGTGACCTCTTAGGAGGAAACACATGCTCTTAACCATTAGGCCCACTTGTGAAAAATTTGAAATAGTATTTTTTAGATGGTTTTTCTACAAAAACATAAAAACAAAAAAATCAATAAATAAATATTTAAAATTATGCATGAATATTGCAACATGTCCATAAACTATGTCATGAAATATGTGAGAGAGCTATCCACATAGTATTTATTAAATTGGGTGAAATTTGATGATGATGATGATGATGGTTAATGTCCACCGAGACCAAACACTGGTCTATCGGACCTAAAGAAACAAATTATTTATTTTGATTTAAGATTTTATTCCTATGCTCAAAAAGCTTGGACAGAAGTCTCCCAAGCTCACTATAATTTTGACATTGTAAAAAACTAGGAAGGTCAGTATTGATTTAAGATTTTATTTCTATGCTCAAAAATCTTGGACAAAAGCCTCGCAAGCTCACTATAATTTTGACATTGTAAAAAGCTAGGAAGGTCAGTATTGTAATAAAGATTGTGAAACTGAGATCTAATGTGGTTGTACGCAGGGCACTCTAAGAGGAAGTCGTTTTCATCCTCGATGTTCCTATTCTCACATATATGGCAGATCCTTTCCATCCATGGCGTTTTTGGAACTGTCCAGTGACCTTTCTCACTATGGAGCTCATGAGAATTCGTTCTAATCTTTGCTATATTAATTTTCTTCTTTGAGTTAGTTAAAATAAAGAGATACTTTTGATCTTCTAGGGTGGGGTTGATGACCTTCTTATAATAACTTAATTTTCTTTTAGTGCTAAATCATTCTCACATTGTTCCCATTTTTTCTTTGACTTAGAAGAAACAATCTTTAACTGTTATTTTATGTTTTCAATGCATCTCTCGTTGATTCCCAATAGTTTAACCAGGCCTTGTGTCTTTTTCACTCTCGATTGAGCCTTGGTTGGTTTTGGCTAGATTTTAAGGCTAGCTTAGGAAGTTATGCGTCTATGTTATTGAGTTTGTGTTGTACACCAAAAACCTAATGATCGCTAGGCTCCCAATAGCGGAATACCTGCTTCTTAAGGGAGAATAGGATGGGGGTGTGTTACTTTTCAATTTTCAGGTTATATTATAAAACGCTTTTGGATTTGCTCAATATTTCTCCATGCTTCTCTTGAGATGCTCACGCAAACCTCCAGCATATAAGATACTCAGGGTGTTACTAAGTTTCAAAGAGGAATTCTTTTATCCACATTATGAGGTTTGCTATTTTACAATTATTTTCAAGACCAAAATAAGCTTTCCACCCCTCATTAATCCTTTTCTCAATGCTATGGTTCCAGTTGAGCTTGTGATGAATATCAATTCATAGGTACTTGTAAGAATACACTTCCTCGAAGTTATTATTGTCATACATAAAATTAGTGGAAGTGGCCTTCTTAGATTTGATAATCATAACTTTTGTTTTGTCAGTGCTAACCGTCATACCCATGGTAGAGCAGAAATCCTTAAGAAGCCTGAGTTTCTTATCAAGATCAGACGGGCACCTTTCCAAAAGAACAATATCATCAGCATAGAGAAGAAGGATTACGACTATCCCAGCTAAGATCGTGCCATCACATCTTGCTTCCTCTAAATAGCCTTAGAGCTTATCGATGTAAATGCCAAATAGGGTAGGGGAGAGGGGGCAACTTTGTTTAACTCCGATGTTACGCTTAATATCTTTCGACCACCCCTCATTTCTCTTTAGCTTGGCTATTACATTCTCGTATAACCTTATAGTGGCAGCTCTCAACTCAAGAGGAACCTTTAGCTCTTCTAATCTATTCCAAAGGTTGTATCTAGGAACCATATCGAAAGCCTTTCTAAAGTCCACAAGGGAACAAAATAAATTGGATTTATCATTATGACATTCCTCTGCAATGATCATAAGCGTAACGAGGTGGTTTGTTGTTGAGTGATGCGTTCTGAAACCTACTTGGCCTTTAGCCCGCTTACCTTCACTTTCAAGCCATATGCTTAACTTCTTTTCCAAAGTACTACCATATAACTTGTCTAAGAGAGGGAACCATATCGAAAGCCTTTCTAAATCTAACCTTTTAGATTTAAATGCAACCTTGATAAATAGATCTAAATTACTTTATTATTTTTTCTAATAACAATGTAGTTTTTTATTAAATTTTATTTCAATATTTCACTTTAATATTTTTATAATGTTATGTTTTCATTATAGAATTTTTAACTAAATATTGAAATTTCTATTATTTCAAAATTAATAAAATAAAATTTAAACTATTCTCTTTGTATATCTCTTTGTATATAAAATTAAATTCATTTTTCATAAATATAATTATAAAAAATTATAAAAGAACTTATAAAATTGTACTAACACACATAATTGTAAATATAAATATCAATAATGATGGTTCAATTGTCGTGTTATATAATGAAAAGCTTCCAAATCTCCGAGTATATGCATTAAATTTTAATTCCACGTACAAAAATTAAATGTTTAATTAAGTGATAAGAAGTAATTTTTGGGCAACATCCAAATAATGCGACAAAGCAACAGTCAAACATGGTGCACATGTTTCTATAATCATTCGAAACCAAACAAAATAATCGACCGGGAGACTATGTCAAACGTAATATGTGTCAGGTCTGCGGGGTTTTCCATTGAATCAAATATCAAATGTTGAGAGACCATGTGACGAGGCATATGGATGGGCAGGATCTCAAGGTCCTCGAATATTCTAATATCCCCATCACGTTTGCTTCATGAATAAATAAGTCAAATGCAGACTCCGTGGCCTTCTAATTCTCTATAATAGTTCATAGACATCTTATAAATATAAAAATTATTACATTTAATTATAATTTCTTTTTATAACAGCTGGAAAATAACCCTTAATTAAATATAAATTAAGTCTAGGTTGTAGGACACTGTGTAAGCGTTATAAAAGCTTTGTGAGAGAAAGTATTTAGAAAAGAATTCTCTCAATTTTTGGGCCATATTTATCTCAAAAAAATTATTTACATATAATTATTTATTTTGTAAAACCATGAATGAAGTTTGATAGCTAATTGCATAATTCTATATTCTTGTTGAATGTATACCATTATTTATATTTATAATTAATTTATTATTTTGAATTTAGGTAAATTAATAATAGTTTAATATAATTTGTTTATGACTATATAATAAGACAGATTTGAAAGAGTCATATAAGGATCCCTTTTTGAATTGAAAGAGTTAGTTTTCAATTCAAAACATTGGTTGGAGGTTACCTTAGAGTTTTCCCCTTACAACCACGGTTTTATGTAAGAGATAATGCCTATGGTGCCTAAACTATCATTTACACCTGAATGCTAAACAATAAAGGAACAAATAGAAGACATTATGTAACCTAAAGAGATCAATAAGTGGATTCCATGTGACAAGGTACAAACTCCTCAATTTAAGTTAGTAGAATTTCTTTTATGGGTTTGATTTTATGTGTTTATTTTTGCATGAAGGGATTTTGATTGCACTTCATGATATGGAGAAGAATTATTTTTTCTATAATTTTTAGAAAGTTTCTAGGCTAGAGATATTTTTCAATATGTATGAAAACTCACGAGGGAATATAGTTACCATTAAATACATAAATCTACAATTGGAGAAAAATACATGTAGAAAGCACACTATGGCTTCATGTAATATGAAATACATTGTTTCAGTTCATTCCAAACCCTTGTAACCACTATGATATGCCTTCTAGTAATACAACAAGTTCAACCTCCAAGTAACATAAACCTATACAATGAGTTCAACCTCCAACTAACATAATGTATATTAGAAGTCATTAGGTATCTAGAAACCAATCCTATATCTCAAATGGCTAACTATTATAGTGGCACCAAGAACACTAACCATGGAAATTCTCTCACATATAAAGAGGTCCAATAATAAAACCACAAATATAATAGGCTTTGGAACCCAAGTAGGACAACAATAGATTCTTGTGAAAAGGTACATGAGCACCAATTTAAGTGAGTATAAACTTTTTAAGGGTTTAGTTTTATGCATCTCATTTTTTCATGAAGTGATTTTGTTTTTAGCTCATGATATGGTGAATAATTTATTCTTGTATGACTTATATAATCTTTCTAGGGTAGATATACATTTATATGTATATAAGAGATCAACGTGATACGGTAAGCACATAAATTTACAACTAAGGAAAAATACATGTAGGAAGCACACATAGTTTCATGTGGGTTGAACACATTTTTTTACCTAGTTGGAAACACATTATACAAAATTGTACAAGGAATTTAACCTTAGGTAACATAACATATATTGGAATTCATGTAGCATCCTAAATCCAATCCTAAATTAGAAACTCAAATTACTAACTACTATAATGGCATGAAGAAAACCAATCAATAAGATAATCTAATGTAATGAAAGGTCAAAGAATAAAAACAAGAATAGAAGAGGTTGTAGAACCCTAGGGAGGTTAAGAATTGATGCATATGGAAAGCTACAAAAGCCCAAATTTCAATTACGACAAGGTTTTTAAGGACTTTGTTTTATACATCTCACTTTTGCATCAAGGGATTTCATTCGCACCTCATGATATGGTGAAGGATTTATTCCTCTATAATTTTTAGAAGGTTTATAGGGTCGAAATCTGTTTACTATCTATTGTGATATACCATTACCATTAATCCCATAAATCTGCAACTTCATAAAATACATGTAAGAAGTACGCATAGTTTCATGTGGTTCAAAACAAATTGTTTCACTTGAGTTGGAAACCCTTGTAACCTCTATTGGTATCCCTTCTGATAGTATCACATTATACAAACATATACAGGAAATTTCGCATCCATTGAACATAAGGTACATTGGAAGTCATGCAGGTATCCTAAAACCAATCCTAAATCAACCACTTGAGTGAGCAACAACTATAGTTGCACAATAGCACAAATCATGAAGATACTCTCATATACTATGGGAATTAGGTAGTATAGATATAAGTACAATTGATTCTCCTTACTCAATAGAGCCTTGATATAGTGCTTCAAGTACTGCTAATAGAACATATATATATGTAAACTATAAAATATGTAAAAGAATTGTCCATAAGATCCCTAAAGCCTTGCTAGTAAAAATGCTTTGTTCTTTCATCATCAAAATATAAAAAATAATAATAACAATACAACATAATACTTCATGTAGTATCCTTGCACAACAATAGGTCTTGATTCTCTTTAGATTTGTCCCTTCTAGATCATACGCCTTAGAAAGTCAGCTTTACTAAATTTGGAGTTACCAATATGGATTTGTTCAGAAAAATCATTTTCATCCCTTTCTGGTAAAACTACATTTTTTCCATCATTAATAAGATAAGACACTATGAGTAGACAATTCATTGGATGTTGTGCTGAAGTGGCTTGAACAACCCATAAATCAAACAACCTGTTTGTTCAGAGAAATCATTTTCATCCCTTTTTGGTAAAACTACGTTTTCTTCGTCATTAATAAGATAAGACACTATGAGTAAACAATTCATTGGATATTGTGCTGAAGTGGCTTGAACAACCCATAAATCAAACAACCCATGAGGCCATGAATTAATATCAGATAGGTCTACAGATTAAAAACAATAAGTATAATGTAGCATTATTTTCTCTCATTCAAATATGTTTGGATGATAAAATTCTTCCGAAAGTACCACAACAACCAAGTCCAAAGAAACTTGGTATATTTTCGAGATGTCATCGAGTGAAAGGAATAGTAACATCAATAAGCCTCAAGGTAAGTTGTAGAACATGGTAGTTGTTAATGAAATAATTGTTGTGGAAAAATAAGATTTTGACTTTTGAAGAACTTGTTGAAACAAAAGAACATATAAAATACATGGAATAGTAACATCAATAAACCTCAAACGAAGTTGTGGAATAACTACACTCAAACCAAGTTGTGGAACATGGTAGTTGTTGATGAAATAATAGTTGTGGAAGAAGAAGATTTTGACTTTGGTAAAACTTCATGAACAAAAAGAACATATACAAACACATGGAATAGTAACATCAATAAACCTCAAGCTAAGTTGTAGAACATGGTAGTTGTTAATGAAATAATTGTTGGGAAAGAAGAATTTTTTTTTACTTTGGAAGAACTTGTTGAACCAAAAGAACATACACCATGCGGAAACTAAATTGTCTTCATTGAATAAAGCTGAAAAGAAAATGTTGACTAAAGTTAATCCCTATGTCTACATGCACATGTGGATGATGAATTAAATTTGAATGTGTATCTGAAATTGTATTTCTAGAAATAGAAACATGGTAGGAGAATCTAGTAATGGCTACTGTTAAAAATATGCATGAAAATGTAATTGAGTTAGATTATGAAGATGAATTAGCATTTCTTCATGAATAAAGAAAATGAAGAAAATCATTGAAATTGTTGAATCTTTTGGGACTATGGAATAGAAAATGAAAGAAAAAATAAAGGTTGTTTTTAGTCATATCAAAAGTGTCAAAAATGCTCAATCAACAAAAATTAAGTAAAAAAATGCATAACAAAAAATCATAACAAAACTGTATAGGAAAATGAAAAGGACAAAAATTGGAAAAAACAATAAATAAAAAAAAATATACACCCTATATGATTTAAACCAAAAGAATAAAAATGTTTATCAAACATACAGATAAGCATGAGAAAATAAGTATTTTTTTAATTATTCTTCGGCATAGCTAACACTAAGAGCACCCAACAATCATGTTATGTTTGTAATGATTATAAGTCCATAAAAACCATGCAAAATAGTTACTTATATACGTGCTATCTATAACAGTTAACAGACCTCTTATAAATATAATAATTATTACTTTTAATTATTATTTTTTTTTAAGAGATTGGGAAATAACCCTTAATTAAATATAAATTAAATCCAAGTGGTAGGACGCTCTCTAAGCGTTATAATAGATTTGTTATATAGAGTATTGAAAAGAGAATCCTCTCAATTTTTGGGCCATATTTATCCCACAAACTTATTTGCATATAATTATTTATTTTGTAAAACCATGAATGAAGTTTATAGCTAATTGTATAATTCTATATTGTAAATACAATTATTTATAATTATAATTAATTTTTTATCCTGAATCCACGTAAATTAATAATAGTTTAAGCTAATTTGTCGAAGGAGAGAGATAAATAAAGCATACCAAGATAAAGGAAGGGGAAGGGAAAGAGGTCGGAGGGACGAGGGAGAGAAGAACCACAGGGAAAATTGTGTAGAACCAAACGGATTTGGCTGAGTCTAATCGTCGGAAGTGAACTAGCTAACGGTAGTTAGAGATGAATGTAGTGTGAATATGGACTTTTCAGGCTAAGTTACTCGGTAGACACTAGACCTTTTAAATATAACGACATGAATTTATGTTTAACAAATTTCAGTTGTGTAAGTTGCAATTGAAGGCAAAACACAAACTAGCAAACTAGCTGGCTTTTGGGGGAGAAAAGCTTTGAGCTTGTTATATTGCAATTATTGTAGTGGTAACCACTCAAAAATAATGCAGGTGGATATATTTGATTCCATGTTAATGTTAAAAAATCATGTCCATATTTTTTCATTTGTTCAAGCTGAGCAGTGTGAATGTGTTGCAAGTGTTGCTTTAGCCCATGTCTGTCTTTTTCAATTGTGTTCTAGCAAGTGTGCCCAGGCTGAAAGGGATTAGGTGCCAGCTCTTTCATTTTGTTTATTGTGTGTAATTGGTAGAGCGAGATTGATGCTAGATTATAAATCCCTTCATCATCTAGCACGAGTAAGATGCTTTCTGTTGATAATTCTCTCACATCATAAGTTCCTATACTTCCATCATTTTAATTCTCTCACATCATATATAAGTTCCTATACTTCCATCATTTTAATTTTCTCACATCATATATAATACTATATTTTTATATTTTAATTGTTGAAATTTCACATTCGTAATTGATTAACGGTCATTTTAGAAAATATAATAGTTTGGAAATTTATTAATGCTTATGATTTTTGGTTTAATGGAAAAATTCAACATAATATTAAAACCTTGGCGAAGGTTCAATTCACCAATTTAATTATCCAATTTACATCTTGGAAAAAAGCTTTTAGATTTAAGACGTAAAAGTGTTAGTGTAACATTTGAGAAAGGAGTGTCGGATCTAATACATCGGAGTTGTGGTGTAACATTTGAGGAAAGAAAGATTTAGTGCCTACCGATTTGATCAATACATCAACATTAACAAATACTTCGTCTAATGAATACCTCAACATTAACAAATACTTATTACACGATCAAGTTATTTGAAAAATTCTGAACATTTTACGGTCAATAACTATATACTACAAAGTAATGGAATTTTATTTGTATAGAAGCAGCAAGCAAGTAGTTGGCTTCCTTCTAACGTCTCCGAGCCGCTGTCGCTCTTTGAGCGTTGAAATAAACAGCTGCAACTGGTAATCCAAGCCCATTGCGATCAGCGAAATCTCTGGTACTGAAGTTTCGGCGCGATCTAGGAGGGACCACTGTTTGTCGTCCTGTCTGTTTGAACAAAATAAATACATACCTGTGAATCCCAATCATAGGCCTTGGGAGCTCGTAACTCATCAGCTGTCTTCCTGAGAGCCATGAAAACATTTACTGGTCTTACATTCATACTTTGAATCTTATAATTTAGCAGGAAATTAGAAAAACGACGAATCTATGTAATCATTAAAGTAAGAAAATTTTACAATAGTTATTACAACAATCCTACAGTTTTCAAACGATTTCGAATTTTATTACAACGACTAGGGTTTCATACGCAAACAAATTAAAAAGAATATTGTGTTTCAGTTACTACCGAAAGATGCCGCTGTTGTAGCAGGAATGTCAGTAACAATCCTGCACATTAGATCAAGTTTCAAAGATACGTAAGGTCAACGTTGACAGGATGTTTAGTCCATAGAGGTTGTGTATATTGGCGTTGTGGCCACAAATTTGCATGGATGACATTTTTTTAATAGAATTTATTAAAAAAAATTAACAAATCAAAAAGTCGGATTGTTTAAGCAATTTTTTTTATCATAATTTTGAAACAAGTTACCGTTATTTTCAAAAATAATTTGTGAATTTTAAACTACGGTCAGTATATTGAACTATAAAGTTTATTGCCTAGTTTCAGAGAATATGAATAAATACCAGTGTAAATACTCGCGTCCTATAGGGTCACTAGGAGTAGGTGCATCAGGATCGGTCATAATCTGTAAACACAGAGTTAGTATTATATTTTTTAATCTAAATCAAAGAAGACTCCAAGCTTTTTAGAAAACAAAGTAGTTAGACTGAGATTCGAAGCAACTTTTAGACACTTAAGACTTCTATATCATGTAATTGATAAGAGATTACTAGATGAAACTATTTGTTCCATGAATTTGTTTGTTCCAAAAATTTGTTTTCTCTCTGGAAACATTTCAAATTTATTATGAAAGCATAGATCTCATGATAACAAATCCATATTAATGTTGTGGTCAGAACTAAATTATTGTAAATTATATCTATCAGAACTCAAATTATTGTGTATGATATCGATCAAATATATTGGAATCTATTGTGAACATTCTTTTGAAAAAGCATCTAAGAACAACTTGGATGGTTCAGATGAAATGACTCTAGTGATTACTCTAATAGTAAATGAATAGGCAAAAAATCATTTATCCCTTAAGAATTCTTTCCATACAACTTCGGTGTAAATATGATAAACATAACAAAGCTAAACCTTCAAGCTTTCTCTTCCTTTATCGTATCTATGCATATTTTGTTTATTGCAAACTATGTATATTGAATGTTGTGACAATGGAAAACCTTTAGTTACTCAGATCTTAGTACAATGATTAAACGGCTTTAAGTACTAAGATTCTAGTACAATGATTAAATGGTTGTTTTAATGAAGTTTTATTATTCTAATAAAATTTTTTGAATAAAATACTTCAAATATAGAGATCGTGGTACAATGATTAAACAACAATTTAGATGAATAATTAAACATAGAGATCTTAGTACAATGATTAAACAACAATTCCTTCGTACAATGATTAAACAACAATTTCGATGAAAGTTTATTATTCTAGGCATAGAAAACATACTCATGAAATTAAAAATATGCAACGAAAGATTTGAAGGTAAGTATTTCATATATTTTAAAGTTTAACATATTCAAATAAAAATAAAGATATGAACCTATATATATAAATTAACATAAATTTATAAAAAAGTTATACAGTAGATAGTAAGTGCCATTTAATTTAATATATTTAATTAAATTAAAAAATAATAATAAATCTTTTTTATCATACAAATAAAAAAACTAATAAAACATTTTTATATTGATTAACAAATATCATTAATTAATATTGTTTCTATTAACATATCTAACACTTTAATCATTAATATATATTTAGGTGTTTTATTTTTTATTAATATAATGATTTTTATAATTAAATCTATTAAATATGTTTTTAAATATAATCATAAGTATTAAATTGAAAATATGAAGAGAAATTATAATTCATAGAAATGAAAAATAATAGAAAATTAGAAAACAAAAAATAAAACTAAAAACTAAAAATTGATGATTAATAAAAATGAAATGTTACTAAATATTTAACCAATCATTTACCTAAAAATAAATTTAAATGATAATAAAAAATAACAAAAATAAAATTCGTAATATTAAACTAGGAATAAATTTTTGATAAAAGACGATATTTAACCAATCATTTACCTAAAAATAAATTTAAATGATAATAAAAAATCACAAAAATAAAATTCGCAATATTCAACTAGGAATAAATTTTTGATAAAAGACAATCTAATCGATATTCAAAGAGAAAAGGGAAAAATAATACCTTAAAAAAACTGAATAAAAATAAATAAGTAATACGACCATACCTACTGCAACTATAATAATATAATTACATAATGTATTAAATTAAGATGAATTTATAATGCAAATTATTTATTATAACTTTTAAAGCTTCGTTTACTTTTAAATCTCCTTGGAGAGTGAAAACTACTTCGATTTCCTTCCCTACAAAAACAACATTACTGCTCTCAAAATCTGGATATCGTAAAACTCCATGGTTATGAGCCACCGCAAAGAGATTGATATAGTTGTCTAAGCAGAGAAATCCAGTAAAATACGGAAGGAAAATATATACAGTAAATGCCAGTCACATGATTCGTATTCTTGCACAGCAACACAAAATAGTTTTTTCTGACATAAATTTTACAGAAAATCTGAATGGAGACCAGCATGCGACTACATCATCAGCGCAAAAGAAAGGAATCAGAGGATGAAGAGCATACCAAAGTGTAGAATGTTCGCATGTCTTCGCCTCCAACCTCCACGAGAGGGGGGCACACAATGGCCGAAGGCAGAAGCTCGTGGCCATTGTTCACCTGTTTGGAACCATATCTGACTGTCATTTTCAGGCTGGGAGTGAACATGTCAACCACATCACCGATAACTTTAGCCACCGCTAAGGGGTCTGTCAGTCGAACTGCCATTCCGTTGGCGAAATTTACGACAACCACTCAAAGTGGAAGACAAAACAGTTGAATTAGATTGAAATCCACTATTCTAGAGCTCTTTGAAAAGGATTATCTTCGACTCAACTCTGCCAATTACAGCTCTACACTTACTTCCATCCACATAACAATTCATATACACATGAGAGTTCGAATCGAGCAGAACTATCATTGCAGCACAAAGCGTAACATCCAACAATCTTGCTTAACAAGGTTTAGCATAAAACGATTTGCTTTAAAAGCCAATGCTGGCGACGATGCGAGTATATTTTATTGGGTTCTCTCCTGGTGCAGCTCCTAACCGTCAATGTCACCTTTTGAATCGTCGAATCCGTGACATCAACAGGCCCTTCTGCGATTTAAATACAATCTGTTACCTATATAAAATTAGCCTAAATGCCAAGTGTTTTGACAATTAAGGCTGATAGGCGTGGGGTATTAAAATTTAGCCTAAATGCCATGTTCTTACAAGTAAGGTTGATAGGCCTCGGAGGACAAACAATTAACCTAAGTGCTAATAGGTTTGTATCAGGATTTATTACGATTTACAATTGAGGTTGATGTTCAAAATTTATTTTAATTTTTTTCCCCTGTCTTTCTCATTTGATATTTAGGAAAAGGTATATCATTTGATATTTAGTAAAAGGTTAGGATTAAAATTACTAAATATATGGTTGCATGTTAATTTAAATTTGGACATTAACCAAATTGAATTTTCGAGTATTTTTTTAGTATGAATTAATCTTATTTGATAATTAGGAAAAGGTATATCATTTGATATTTAGTAAAAGGTTAGGATTAAAATTACTAAATATATGGTTGCATGTTAATTTAAATTTGTACATTAACCAAATTGAATTTTCGAGTATTTTTTAAAGTATGAATTAATAAATTGACATTTGAAGTGGTTAAATTAATTTTTTATTTAGGATACACATTAATATAAATTTTGGTGGGAAGTAATCATTATTAAGTGTACACATTTACAATTTTACTCATACATAAGTGGCGAAGAAAACATAAATAATAGTTGTAAATATATTTAGCTATTCTTTTTTTAAACAAAGACATGATTAAATTATTGTTTGAAGTAAATAACTATAAATATGTCATTTACTTATGAAAATTTTTCAAAGATTATGTTTTGGATGGTTTTTCAATAAAACTTATAAACAAAAAAATCAAAACATAAATATCTAAAATCATGCATAAATAATGCAACATGTCCATAAGCTAAACTATGGCATGAAACATATAAGACAGTTATCCACATAGTATTATATTAGGTAAAAGTTGCAATAAAACCTTTAAATTAAAGCTTATAAATGAATCTAAGCTAATTTATTATTACTATATATATATATATGTATGTATCTAATTATTGTTTAAAGTAAATAATTATAACTATGTCATTTACTTATGAAAATTTTTCAAAGATTATGGTTTGGATGGTTTTTTAAAATTTAAAAACAAAGAAATCAATAGATAAATATCTAAAATCATGCATGAATAATGCAACATGTCCATAAACTAAACTATGGCAGGAAACATATAAGATAATTATCCAATAGTATTATATTAGATTCCAATAAAACCTTTAAATTAAAGCTTATAAATGAATCTAAACTAATTTATTATTATTTTCTAATATAATATAATTTTTTATTAGTTTCTATTTTAATATTTGTTTTTATCATTTTTATAATATTATTTTTCCATTATAATTTTTTAGTAAATATTAAAATTTCTATTATTTTAAAACTAATAAAATATATATATATATATATATATAAATAATAATTATTAAATGTATTTTTTTATAAATACTTATAATTATAATATAATTATAATTATAATTCCAGATTCAATTACAGCCGTGTTATATAAAGAAAAGCTTCCAAATCTCTGAGTATATGGATTAAATTTTATTTACACATAAAAAATTAGTTGTTTAATTAACTTATAAGAATTAATTTTTGGGCAACATCCAAACAATGCGACAAAACAACAATCAAACATCATGCACATGCTTCTATAATCATTCAAAACCAGACAAAATAATCGACGGAGAGACTCTGTCAAACGCAATATGTGTCAGTTATCTGAGGTTTTCCATTGAATCAAATATGAAATGTTGAGAGAGCATGTGATGAAGCATATGGATGGGCAGGATCTCCAAGTCCTGGAATATTATAATATCCCCACCACGTTGAGTAAGTCACGGTTTCATTATCTTCAATCAGTGCAGACTCCCTGGCCTTCTAATTTGCTTTCAACTTTTGAATTCCATCTTCAAGCCTGGCTACCCTACAGAGCATAAGAAAGATGCAGAAATATTAAATCTGTCAAGTAAATGTTCCCATTATTTAAAGGACCCTTAGAAATAAAGATGTAAACGTTTTATTAAAGAAATGTATTTGAAGATGTGTTTAGATGTTAAGATGGATGTTAAGATATATGCAAAGATAAAACTGAGAATTACTCCAACAATTTAATTGTCTCGATAGAATTTTGTAAAGACAACACAAATAGATGTGGAAAACTAACACTATTTCGTACATCCAACAGAAATTCGATATAATCATTTTACTAGAGAAATGTATCCAATTCCAAAGATGTCTTTGCATGTTACCAAATCACTTCATCACTCAATTTTACATAGAATGAATTAAGGCTTTAAATTTAATTATTATTATTTTATTTTAAATTTGAAAATGAAACCTAATTTTTTTTAATTTGATTGACTCACATAATATTACAGTCCATAATGTTTTACAATATATCGATGCACTAAGTTATTATTCTATTATTATTATTAATCTATTATTATTATTAATTTATTTTTCACTTGTAAGTTTTATTATGAATATGTATTGCCATAATTTATTACGGAAAATTATGGTCAACAATGATGGGCCATGACCAAATATGAACAATCATAACTAATTACAATTTAACATACTCAACTATAATGATTAGTTGTGAATAACCAATGCTATTCATTCTCAACTATGATTTACTATTTCTCCCCATGCCATGTGCCTCAATGAATGTGGTTGACATATAGTGATCTTGGTCATTTTCCAACTCTTATACACTAATAGACATATTCATAAGGCACACATATCAATGACCATTACTAATTTGATTGTACTATTATTATTATTATCAATTCATCTTTCAATCATAAGTATATGCCTACATTTTTTTCTACTAATAAAAAACCAAGTTACAAATGTTTGATATTTGGAAATAGATAGTCATGCTTATGTTAATAAGGATCCCATGAACATCATCACCCTATTGTTTATACTAACCTAGATCCATCTTAACTCTAGATGTACCAAGCACCAAGAGGGATCAAATTTATTTTCCCTTTAAAATAGGATTTGTATGTCAAGAAATTTAACCTTACTAGATCGTGAGTTAAGATGGACCTAGGATGATTTAATTATTATTTATAACTAATTACAATTATGAATATAAATATAACTTTTGTGTTGAGATGGACCTAGGATGATTTAATTACTATTTAAAACTAATTACAATTATGAATATAAATATAATTTTTGTGTTTAGGCCTATCTGATCCATAATGAATTAAGTAAAGTCTTTTAGTTAGTAGTTCCTAGGTTTAGTCATTTCGATCATATCAAATTGAGGGAGGCTTAGAAATTAAAAAGATACCCAATAATTTGAATAAAGATGATGGTTGGAATATTAATACAAGTTGTGTCCGTGTCCTCCTAGTTTTTTAGGCTTCTTTTTGGGATTTATTTTGTTTGTTTGTTTATCTATGTAGGCATTGGAAACATGTTTATATAGTATTTGTTGTTGATTTATTCTTAATTAAATTTTGTTTTCTTCATCCTTCTTGTTTTCTTTTTCTATGTATTTTCCCATTTTTTGTTATTTTCTTAATAAACATCAGCGCCATATTTTATTGTTGACCTTGTTTTATTTATTGATTACTTTTCTTTGAATGAAGATATATATATATATAATATATATATTTATAATATAATATATATATATATTTCTTTTGAATTAGTTATTTTATTTTATTTTTTTTTTTTCCCATTATTTTTTTTATTTGTTTATTTTATTTTTTATTAATTATTTTAATTTATAAATGATCTAGTCCGATTTTGGTCTTGACTCTTTTATAATTTTTAGCATTTACATATTACAATATCTCTACCATATTGGAATCAAATGCTTACATAGGTGTTAAGTTTAGTTATCAAAGTCGAATATAAAGATATTTTTTTAATAAAAAGTGATGTGAAATCATTTTCTCACCACCTCATCTAATTATGTCATTTTACCTAATATTTCCACCGACCTAAATATTACATTTTACTCAATATTCCTCCTAAATATTACATTTTACTCAATATTCCTCCTCACCCATGCTAATTTTGTGCTTGAGTTTGTTTACTTTTAAACATCAAACATAAATATAAATTACAAGAAAAAATAGACCCGTTGAGGGGAAATATTGGGTAAAATGTAACATGATAGTATTATATTTTACTTAGCATAACCTAGTAAAATATAGATGGAGGTAAGCATAAATATTAGATAAAATGAAATAATTACATTTTCCCTAATATATCCTCTCAAATGAACAAAACGAACATATCCATAGTTTTTTTTACCTCTAGAGGCTAGATGGATTAAATTTCATCTTCTAGAGTTAATTATGTATCGAAAAAACTAAGATGGATCTAGGTTAGTTTAATTTCCCCTATTGCACATAAATACCATGGGTCAATACCATTTTCTTAATTTTAATTTTATAGAGTTATTTTTATTTTGTCATTTTATTTTATTTTATTTTTACAAAGTTAAAATGCTTTCATTACATTACCTTACTTTACACATTTCTAGGATACTATACATATTACTATACATATTAGATTTCAGGATTTCATATATCTTTCATACTGAAAAGTTTGTTTATTTGTTTGTTTTTTTTCAATTAATTTTTCTCACCATATAAAGTCTAATGTAAAATAAAGATGAAAATTGAAGTATTTTATTTATGGTCGACATTAATTTTTAAAGTAATGTTATTAATTTTTTTTTAAGGTAACATTACACACATTTCTCATGTATATATATATTAGCCAATACATATATTTTTTATTTCTTTTAATGTGAAATGATAACATCTCCTTCGTGTACCAGGCTATGAAGCTGCTTTAAATGCAATAAGTCTCATTTTAATACATTAAAAAACACAAACAATCCTTTGAAACTAAACACTAAACTAACTACAGACCATCCTTTAGATCATCTATAAACAACAAAGAAAAATAGAACCCAATAGAATGGAATCCGGCTAGAACTTTAAACTTCTCCCATTTAAAAATCATACTAGTGAATTACCCCCATGAAACTCTAGTATGCAGTCATATTTATAAGTTGTAACACATTTATTGAGACGACAATTGAAAATGGGCAATGGAGGAATAAATCGTCTACCATGTCCACAGTAACCCCTCTTGCAAAGGTTATCCCAATTTAGAACCTTGTTTTTCCAGACTAGCCATAGCCAACTGAAAAGCTTTAATTGTAATAGCATATGCCTGATGACCATACCTTCCTAAACGAGCACAACATTGCAGGGACCTATAGAGAATAAGAAATGTGACTATAGATTTCCTTCACAAATAGGATGAGCGATCTCTTTGAAATAAGATCCAACCTCAAATTAACCATAGAGCCAAGACCGATGTCTCAACTCAAATTTCCAATAAACAAAATTTTTGTTTTCATGAATCCTTGCCATATGAGGCATCCCCATTCTTTAACCAAGCATGGAGAGCCCAACTTTTTAAATACATCTCCTTAATAATTTATTTCCAAATACCCGATCCAAATAATGATGCCCGAAAACTGTTTGTTAGCAACGCTCATACAAAATTTTCGAAGTTATTTAAACCCATCTCCTTCCGCCAGGTGCTGTCACGGACTCCCAAGATGAATCTTATGCATGGTTACCCGTCACACCTGAACAGAGAAAAATAGATATAATGGCGTTGATTTTTCTAACACTATTCTATTAGATTACATTATATGTAATCCGGTTACATTACAACCAGGGTATTCTATCCTTACCGTAAAGCATCCCTAATATTCCTCTTCAATAATTGAGAACAGAACTGTCAGTACTGGAGCCTGCATGTACCTCGTAGCATGCGACGGTTTCGGGCAGTTTTAAATACATTCATGGAACTAAAGGCATAAAGAATGCTAGTATAGTGAGTGGGGCGGTTATAAAAAAGATTTTACGTGTCAGAGTAATGACGCAATGATAGGATCCAGTGGATGAGTTATTCTCCGATCGGGAAACCGGACAGAATCGTTTGGATGGCACACGGTTTTACATGAACGATTATTATAAGATAAATGAGCATTATTTAATTAGATCCATTTTATTTGAATATTAATCTTCAACCTAAAGTTATTAGGTATCCTTTTTTCCTACTAAAGTTATTAGGTATCGTTTTTCCCATTCACATTATTTATTGAGTATTTAAAAAAAAACATGTTCAATTTTTTATTAAATATTTTATATACTATGTAGCATGTAGATTTTCAACTTGTATAGGTTATTTATTTTACAATTTTTAGTTTAATTATTACTGAAAGTTGTTTTTTTAATATGGAGTGCACATTTTTTATGAATAGTAATTAGTTATTTGTGATTTTAAATTTAAGACAATATTATTTAACAAGTGCAAAATTGACTCGAAGAGTTTGCCCTAAGTCACGGAGCTTTCTTGGGTCTATACTGAGGTTGTTATTTTACTTACCATTGATGTTATCTTATATAAAGACAACAATTTGTTGGGTTGTTTGTTATGTGTAGGTAGTCGACTAAGAATAACGTGAAACTTTTACTCACAAGATTTCTCGGACATCAACTCCTCTTCCGTTCCTTTGATATCTGGTGATACAATTAAAGATAACTTGTCTATCATTGCATCAATTCCTCTTCCATCCCTTTCATATCTGGTGATACCATTAAAGACAACTTCTCTGTCATTGCATTCTACACTGCTACACGAAGGGGGATTTTATGACAATTTTTTAAGAGAAAATAAATATTTTGTCTTCAAATTTTCAATACGAGGTGCTAGTAAAAAAAGGTAAAGATAAAGGATCAGGGATCCCTCTACTAGCATTCACCAAAGGGTTGGTTTACCATGGTTTTGAAGTGATATTCAACAAAGGAAAAGCATTCCTAAGACACATAGCCATAGGACAGGTGAGGCAGATCAGGGTTCATGTGAAGAACCTGTATAAGCTAGATGTGGAAGGTTGTGCTGCATTAATCACTAACACAAAGAAAGTGCAGGTCGCAATGTCGATGAAATATGACACAAAATACTTGGTCATTTGTATCATGGTACCTCAAATATTATACAACAAATAAGCACTGGCCTACCTAAAAGAGCACTTAAGCAGCAGGATGTATGCAAAGGATGTACGTTGTGGAAGTACATAAAATCCACTTTTCATGATCAGGACAACAAGGCACATGCAGTCCTAGAAAGGATCCACTATGATGTTTATGGACCTTTTCGAAAACCTACACTATCAGACACAAATATTTTGTCATTTTTATTGATGACTTCTCAAGGAAGTGTTGGATCTTCTTCATGTCGAAGAAAGATGATACATTCTCCAAGTTCATAGAGTTCAAGGCATTGGTTGAAAAAAGAAGCTAGCAAAAAGGTGAAGGCTTTGTTGTAGCGACTGCAACACCCTCCAAAATTTTGGCCTGCACTTAAATTTTGGAGCCTACTATGGATACTGTGATCGATCATGTCTTAGTCACTTATTGGTAAGTTGATGATGTCAAGATCCCCTTGTCGATCTTAACAATTATTCATGCTTTTATCTTTACATATAATGTGTCATCTTTGGGCATGGCGGTTATCGGTTGTCATGCAAAGCGAGGTTTGTTTTACTTCAAGGGAAAATATTTATGAGAATGTGTTGTCCTCACCACATAGACATGTTTCACACTCATTTCACACACTCTTACACAAGTGTCGCCTTTATCCTCCCAAAGTCTATCATCGGAGACACACTTGTTGTAAGCTGCCACAAAGGTTGTTGCATTAAGAGAAGTATGTGTTATATGTTCTAGATGGTGTATGTTGTATCACTAAGTTTTCAAGTGTTTGATTGTAGTTAAGTTTTATCACTGTGCACATTAGTTCCATTGATCCCACACTTACCCAAATTTCAGGGTTTCGTTATCAACCTAGCCTCATCCATCTTTCCTCAACTATGTACTTCACATATATAGCCCTCAAGCTTTTCACTTTCCTATTGGAACTATGCAATGCACAAAAATCCCAACCTCCCTTAGCATTCAAAAATACGGAGTGGTTTCCTCCAATGTCCTTCCCTCTGCCGGAACCCATTGTGTCTAGAAACTGTGCAGTTTTGTCCCTTGACTACCTAGTCTACCTTGCATCGTAAAATTGCGTAGATGTGTCCTTGTAGGGCCTCATCCCATAGCAGTACCTTGCATCCAACTAAAAATGTGTAAATGTGTCCTCCCAGTGCCTCATCCCACAATAGTCACTACCCGCTGAAACTACACAATTATGTCTCTCAGGGGCCATGAAGAAAGTGGGCATGATAGATGAATTTCAAGGAGCTCAGAAGAAGAATAAGTAGACCAAGGAACCCAAGGTATGATAGAATATTGGGACCGCATGAAGACTCCATCTAATACATAACCCTTTGGAGGCTATGTATGGAAAACAAAGCACATATTTTGAAATACACCTCTTACTGCAGCTTAAAAGTTTTCTTATCATTTTCATATCATTCTGTCTTCAATGACATACATGGTTGCAAGAACTAAAAGTAATTTAACGTGTTTCCTCTACGTTTCTTTCTCCCTCTCACTTTTTTATTACATATCTTAGAAGATGAAGAGTATTACAACTTGTTTTTTTAAGCTACAAAGGTTGTGACCAACATGATCATATGACTAACGAGGCACGATGCAAGGCATCCTAAGGCAAATGAAAGATGTTTGATGATATATATAAATAGTCATTACACTCCTTTGCATTACTCCTTTGCATTAATCCTTGCCTTGTATATTGCATGTACCTCACTACTTGTCAGATTTCGCTACCTGGTTCCAAGTAGTCTCTTAGCTCTTTCCTCACAAAGTAGGGGAAGGAATTTCCTTCAACCTAATTTACTCAAGGCTCTTCATAGAAAGTATAGAGCTCAGAGAAGGAGATGTGGAATCTCACTATCAAACTCTTGGAAATACTTTCCATGTTTGAATCTATCCAAACGATTAAGTTGCTACTCAACAACGATATCAATCTTGGAAAACTCAACAAATATCACATCTCCAAATATTATAAACTTCTTATTTACTTCATCATTGAGATGGTATGCTTTGGAGGTATGAGTACCCAAAGAAGATATATTTTTGACTCCTTGCAGTGAGTTTTTTTATCTGTTCCTTAAGTATGAAGCCATAATAGGAGGAACCTAAAACCCTGAGATGCTTCATCGAAGGAATGTGCCCATATCACATTTCATAGGGAGCCTTGTTTCTAATAGCAAGATATGGACACCTATTCTTTATATACACAACACATAGAACCACATCATCTCAAAACACTATGAACTTAACATGTGAACTATGCCAAGCTCATAGTGAAAGTAATACATTTGAGTGATCTATGTGTTCAAAAATGCAACAAGAAATTCTCAATCTTATTTTTCCTTGATTAAATTGAAAAAAATTGAATTTCCACATGAACAGACAACTGGGATGATGTTAACTTGTGTGACATGGCTTGTGTCACCTAGTTTACTTAGTAAATTTGAGTTGGAGGAGTTAGAGTTCAGTTCTGCATATGCGATTGGTAATTTGTAGCAATGAAGGTCAATTATCTGAGGCTTTTGTCAATTAAACTAGTTCTATCTTTAGGAGAAACTAGTGGAATGTCATTTAAGGAGTGGGATTTCAGTCAAACCCAGTGATCAACAGTTAACTGATCAATGAACTCAAAATAGTTTGGGCATACAGAAAAGTCGAGTTCCATAAGATTGGTGGGGATTCCAAGGTAGTTTTAATTTCTTGTTGCTCACACAGTTGCAAGAACTTAATATAAACATAGAGGAGGATGTAGCTTGAGTAGGATCTTCTTGTGAAATTGGAGAGGGAATGATTGTTGGTAGCATTAATAGCCTATCAACAATTTTTTTACACCAAACTTCAATGTTTTGGGCAGGGTTTTTGAGGGTGTGTAATTTTTTCTGATGCTTTTTGGTCATGCACATCCTCACTAAGTATCTTGGGAGGTCTGTAGTAGTTCCTTGCATGCACGTACTCACTAAATATGTTTTGGGATGTCTGTACTAGTTCCTCACAAATTTGTTTTTGTCAAGGCTTAACTACTTATGATCTTAGGTGCTCACAACAGTCTGATAGTTTATGGAACTCTCCAAATCACCATTCCTAAAAAGACCAAACAAAACAAATTTAGAGGAAAATGAGAAGGGCACACTTTTATTGGGACTATCGTAGAACTAGTGGAATTGGTTGGTCGCAATGTTTTTAGGGTTGCACTAGTCTAGCTTGGTGGTTCAGATTGGCTAAGGTTGGTCTTCTATTGAACTGACCTTAAAACACCAAAGTTTCTAGTTCTCTATTAAATTGACCAATGATGAAGACTGTAGGGCAACATAGCTAATGACCACCAAATATTAATTTTTTAATAAGAATACTTAAAAGGAAAAAATCATTTTATCCATTAGATCAATTTTTCCACTGTGGCAGTCCAACAACACCCCTGCCAGCATATGCTTGAAAATCCATCACATCTTTATTGCTACCTTATTAACACTCTTAAATCTCATGTCTCCAATCTAAAAGAGGAAGAACCAGAAAGGACCTTATTGGAACTCTTCTCAACCCACAATATGTTTAACTTCTCCCTTGTGCTTACACTCTAATCTTCTCGTAGCTTCAGAATGGCGAACCTTAAACACAGTCACATGATGTGCATTTAGGGAGGCATAATTAACCCTTGCTTTGAATCAAATTACCCCCCTAGAATTCCCTTTACCTTTACATGAAAGCATATATTTTCATTGTGGAGGTCTGTTAAGCTTCACATCACTATTTTGCCTCCCTCTCCTACCCTCATGAACCTGATAAGTCGAATTTAACCAATCTCACTATATTTGAGATAAATAACCCATCCAACTGGGTAGATTGAGTTGATACCCTTTTAGAAACTAAAATTGATCCCTCCATAATGATATGTCCCTCTCCAACAACAACATCATGCTGTCTTCGAGATCTATCATTCCCATGATCACCATAAATTTCCTAGTCCTTCAGTTACATCTTTGGTAATGTCATCATTCAGATCACTTATACTTTGTTGTATTTTTGCTTGTGTTATGATTTCCTTTAATGTAAATATCTTCCTAGTAGGCATGAGTAACCAGATTCAAGTTATTGAACTCTTGTGTTAACATACTTAATTTTCATTTTGGCCTATTCAGTTTCAAATTCTAGTGTGGTTATTTTACTAGCTGACTATTAGCATTCACCAAGTGGTTATTGATGATAATAGTTAGTTTAGAGTGAACGTTGGACTTTGCCTTGAAAACCAAACCCAAAGAAATAATGAAGGAACATTTCAGAGCTCATACTTTTCTACAAAGGAATACACTATTTTCATTCATCACGAAAAGTTATATGAGAAAGAACCAAGTGTTGACGCTTTTCAACATTTTCACCTACATTTCCTATCTATCATTTTCTTATTGAATGGGAAAGTTGGGTTTTTGGGATTTTCAAATTAGAAGTTCTATGCTGGTGGTGTTCATCTTGCATTTTGGTCTCCTTCTAAAATCTTGTTTGGTATGTGCAAAACGAGCATTGGTGCAACTTTTATTGGTTCAATTTTTAAAGATATGAAAATTATATATTGATTTAAGACATGCAATGTTCAATATCTACATGATAGGTTTTCTTGACATTCCGTTCATAAATTTGAAATTTGTAACAAGTATAAATTTCACTAATTAATTATTATATTGATTATGACAAAATTGAAGACAAAGGAAGAATAATATATAATGTAGTTTTATGTGAATGGAAAATGTTAAGACAAAGGAATAATTATTTAATGATAAGTGGACCATAGGGGTTGGGTTTGTTACCATCGATGTATTCTATATAAGGAGGGAGAAGAAGGAGAAGATGGAATCAATTTTGCTTAGGTAATTGAGGACAAGGCTAAGAAGAGACAACATAGTAATGGATTGATGGCTCATGTGTGACTTGTTTTTGAAATATCTAGAGAAATAAGTTCTATGGCTAGGTGAAGAGTAGAACTCAAAATATTTTTTGCAATAATCAATCTTGAGTGAATAGAATGTCATATATGCATATAGCTTTGTGAGAGTACTCAATTCTTGGTGATGATAGAGTACATCATTTCCTTATTGGAATTAATTGAAATTTTATCATGGTATAATTTAATTATAAATATTTAAGATACTAAATGTTTACAATCAATTTTATAAAGGCTTATCTGCTGAATATTTTTGTTGGAATTTTAAATATTGAGATAGAAATTTGTAATGAGAATATAATGACCTCAATTCCTTATGAATGCTATAAGTATCTATTGTGTTTATTTTTTTCAAATCGAATAGAAATATGATCCAATTTGTTTTTTCTAATGAAAAAATAAACTAACATATTCTATTATATAAGATTTTTTGTTATTGTTAACAAAATTATTATCAATAATGGTTTATTTAGAAAATAAAATATATTAAACTATATAATGAGTTATCAAATTGATAACTATTTAATATGGGTTGACTTTTAATGATGTTTCTATGGATCATCTTATGATGATAGTAACAATAGGATCACAAATTATTTGAAGTTTACACACAATATATTGATAATGTATCCATGTGATAAGTACTAGAGTACAGGGATTCGATCAACTGAGCCTTTTGAATATATGAAAATATTAGGCTTCAAGAGTTCATGTGATGTAGTGATGTATGCATTAAAGAGGGACAATTGAATTAACTCAAACTACTAGAATGGGATATTGTTGGCTGGAGGTTAAGTTGTGCCTACTATGCGAGCCTAATCTTTAGTATCTCCTTCGTCTTTATGTTCTCCTTAGGTGATGGAAATTTTTCACAAAATTATTTTGAGTGTTAGCATTTGTTGATTACACAATCATCTTGTTTAATTAATAGAATTATATTTCTTAATAAAACAACTAGCAAAAATCCTATTGGTGTGGTAGGTTTCAAAGTAATTTTTCCTTCCCCTAATATTATTTATTAACTTGAGGAGGTGGAGGATTTTGAGGTTGGCATATTATGTTATTCTAAGAAATGTGATTAGAACTCGACAAAATTTATGGCTTCAATCGAGAAACCTGCTGAAAGAGACAGTTGTTCCGTAAAAGTTGATGATATTGCTATCAGGATCTCAGGTGGGCCTCCTACCTAACCTAGTCACAACTAACCTAGTCACAGTGAAAAAAAATAGACTTTGAAGTTCCACTTTAATTCTTCCCACTAAGTTCTTACCACAGTCTTAAGGGACCTTGGTAAAATAAGTTCATTGATGATTTGTCGTGATATTCTGGTGTAATTATACTTGTACATACTATAAAGTATATAAATCCATATCAATAACTAACCTTTTGTATCCATGTGGATGATATTTTGGTTATGGATAACATAATATCTTGGTGGAAAGATGTTTGGATCCATATGACCATGGTGATAATATTTAACAAAATCCTCATCTCTATTCATCAATTTCATGTGTGATTAGTCAGTACCCAACATCCACACTTGTACCTAGGATATAAGATTATGCAATCCTTTCTTGGATGACTTCATTCTCAACATTGAAGGAAACATTTATACTTTATAGTTGGATTTTTGGATGCATTTCTTGGATGACATCATTCTTAGTGTCAAGTGTAGTACATGTACATGGGACCTTGGTTTATGGATGATCCATTTACGGACACACTTCTTCGACTAATTCACTCTTAGGGTTAGGGGAAATTCCTATACCCAAGAAGTTGACTTCTAGAGAGACATCAGAGATATAAAATTTGAGAGCAATGTGTTTCAACGGGGATGAAATGGTGGGATCCCCCCTAGTGATGTAATGGGGTCCATAATGGTTATTAATATTATAAGTCTGGTGGTCATTGAATGTAATGTATTCAAAGCATGTTATGTTGGTTATTATTAAATAATTTGTACTAGATAGATTTCATGCGATAAATGTAATATGGCCTATTCATTAGCATAGGCACTAATAGTGGTTGAAATTTAGGTTTTATAGATGAATAATATTTGAGTGATCCTTATTGGATTTGTTAATTATAATTATTGTATTTGAGCATAAGTTCATTTGGAGGTTTCCATTGAAGATGAAAATGGATAAGAGTTTATCTTTCCATAAAATGATTACCATACCCTGTTAACTTACCTTGATGATTTTGGATTCAATGAAGTAAAATGAAATTTTATCATATTCCTCGTTATATTCCTTGTTATTCATCTTCAATGCTAAGAAACATAATAAAACCACCAGTGTAACTAAAGGAGGTAAAACATGTCCAATGAAAATATTTTGATGCATTGCATGTGGTAGTCATGGACCATAAGTGGAACTAATGGAAAACCTAAAAAAGGTTTGTTCAGAAGGTTTACATATACTATGTGTGGGAGAGAGTGAGGGAGGTAATATGAGTTTGGTGAGAACATATGGTTATAGTGTGTGATGAAAGAAACCTTAAGATGGATTTTGTAAGAAGGTCTAGATGTAGTGTCTATGGGAGTGGATAAAATACTAGTCAAATTAATGATGGAGATAATATAGGTGATGTAGTGTCTATGGTAGTGGATAAAATACTAGTGGAACTAATGATGGATATAATATAGGCTTGGAAATATGACATCTAGGAGAATATGAATAACTCATGGAACTAATGAAACAGTTAATATGGGTTTGAGGAGAACATGATCTAAACCAATAGTGGAACTAATGATTTGGTGAGAAGGTTTATCAATAACTATTGGAACTATTGAAAGAGGTAACATGGGTTTGAGGATATCATGGTCTAGACCAATAGTGGAACTAATGATTTGGTGAGAGAATCTCTTGGAAATAATGAAAAAAGTAATATGGGTTTGAGGAGAATGTGATCTAGACCAATAGTGGAACTAGTGATTTGGCAAGAAGGTTTAGATATGGTGGAGTAAATGAAATTTGAACTAATGAAAGAGGTAATAAGGCTTTGGTGAGAAGGATTTAGTTTTTGATGAATGAAGTAATAGAATTTCTTAAGAAGGTTTAGATCTAGCACCTGTGGAAGAAATTACCACTTTTCATGTATGGTTGACTCGAAAGGTATTGATTAAGCTCATACTAATGGTAATGGTGAATGTTATAAAAGAGGTAAGATGAATTTAAAGAATAAGTTGCATCTAATGCATATGGTAATAGTGATAATTGATTTATAAAAATATTGTTTTAGCTAATAATAATTAGTATATCAAGGTTTAAAACTCTCATTTTCTCCTCTAAAAAAGAAACCAACATCTCTAAATAAACTTTAAAGATGCTTTTTAAAGTTAAAATAATGAGAAAAGTCTATTCTCTTTAAAATAAACATTTCTAGTAAGAGCTTAACCATAGTCAAACTAGATACCCGATGGGATATCACTTGATAACTCAAGGATTGAAAGAAGAAGAAGGAAAGAATAAATATATGACCAAATGATGTATTCATACCCTTCAAGCAATGGACTGAAATTCCAATAACTTCAATCTTAGACAAGTCTTTAAGAAATGATAATACCCTATCTTACTAAACATGAAAAGAAAAGGTTGGAAAAATAAAAGGCAAAGAAGAATGGGGATATATAAATTTGGCACTTTTGTAAAAGAAATGACCCATGGGCTGATAGACCAAACTCGTGTGATAAAGCACCTCATGTTGATATTTTGTTGTATATGATGATTATACATTTGCCCTCATGATAAGCTAGGAAATTTTGATGTTATATGAGTCATTTGGATGTCTTGCACTAACCATGTTGTTTACAACTGTTATCGATTTCATAATTTTCACCAGGGAAGTGAGGTATGGCTTTGTTATCGATTTCACAATTTGCACCAGGGAAGTGAGGTATGGCTCTATTATCAATTTCATAATTTTCGCGAGGGAAGTGAGGTATGGCTCTATTAACGATTTCATAATTTGTGTCATGGAAGTGAGGTATTAAACTATTATTTACTTGATAATTTTCACCATGGAAGTGAGGTATTAAACTATTATCAATTTCATAATTTTCGCCACAGAAGTGGGGCATTGAAACGTTATCGATTTCATAACTTTCACAATAGAATTGAGGTATTATGAAACTTGCGCAATAGGAGGTGAATTGGAAATATAGACCTAAAATATGAAAGAGACTCGGTTTTTGAAATTATAGGGCATAAGGTTTTCAGAAAATGACATTATAATGATCAATACAAAAACAAGGTGTGCTACAAATTCGTTGCCACTTAGGGTTTGACAACCTATTTACGCTTGTTCGACATACCCATCTGGGGGTCTAATATAGATTCATCGCCGCCTAGGGTTTGAGAGCAATGAGACGAGGGTTTCTCTAACGGGCATTCAGGGAAGTAAGCCAAACAGTTATACCCCTTATGAGGATAAGAAAGGGATCTTCAGCTGCGATGTGGTTCCATCATCCCTATCGCATCTTGCAGGGAGTTAACTCTTAGCCATAAACTGCGCACTCAGAAATATCTTAGCATTAGATTTTATGGAAAATTTAATAAGCAGAGCACATAATCCTTTATTGGTGGGTGGTGGGAGATATATATTAAGAGACCCTAATTCATAAGAAAAGTAGGACATGGGGGGTGTTGGCCGAGTAGGAAACAATAGGAAACGGTGGGCTAGGTGGGCTGAAAGTGGAAATAGGCTAGTTGAAAATGGAAACAAGCTAGCTGAAGTCACTGAATTTTTTTTGGTGTAGAGGCCGAAAATCATTTTGGCACCAAATTCTTTTAGTTTTCATATGCTAGGGATTTTATTGTGATTTTCCAAAGGCACTGGAAGCTAAGCTAGATGTTTCAAGGAAGACAACAAAGGTTTTATTTTCCAGAGGTATTCTCCTTGCTATTTGATGTATTTTCCTTGTATTTTCCAGAGGTATTTTCCTTGCATAGTTGAAGGCATTTGTATTGAGGTTTCCTATGAATTGTTTGGCATTTCTATTAAGGTTTCTTTTCATTTACTGAGCACTTTTTTCTTACCGTTCTTTTAATTATTTAATGCCCTAACCTTCCAATTATATTTGCTTCTCATTAGTTATATGGTTGGGTATGTAGGGTGTGGAAGTGTGATGTTTATATGAATTAGAACACCCAAGGACATACAAAAACATTCAGATGTTAATATTTGGCTTCATCATTATCTTTCCTTACTATCTTCATTTCACCTCTCAACTTAATCGTAATCATTCAAATCTCATAGTTTTAATCCTTTCACTTCAAAAATAAATTCACCTTGATTGAAGGATTCACAACCAATCTTGTTGGAGGCGGTTGTGGCATAATGAATGGTGAAGGCATAATGCAAGGGTGCCATGGACACATTCAACTGCATTAAAGTCATGAGCCTTAGTTAAAGTTCATAAATAGCTTGCCAGGTGCGATGGAGAGATTAAAAAATGCATTGAAGTCATGAGCCTTAGTTGACATTCATAGATAGCTTGCTCGTCCCATATGTCTTATAAACAAAAAGCAGAGGAACAAAGGGGCTCAACTTAACTTCATGAGGTTGAGGAAAGTTAAGGAACTTTTCCATTCTTATTTTATGTCAAGTAGAAGTATTAGATATATCATTATTGTCTCCTTGTGATAAATAAAGGTCTTGTAGATAGAAAATAGTCTTAGAAGAATAATGATAGGTATAATGACTTTAGAATTAGATCCTAATGAGATTAATACTAGATATTATCCTTATCCTAGAAACTTAATGTCTCTAAGGATCCTTATCTTAGAATCTCAATGTCTCCATATGCTTAGAGCATTACAAGTAATATGGCCTAGCATATATTATTAGCTAGTTAAAAGTGACCACCTTTATAATTAAGCTTTGCCTGTTACAGGCATGCCACATTTCCTAGACTTGCTAAGTGCTCCTAAAGAGGCCTCGTATTTCACTTTTTATCTGCTAAACCACTCCTTAATCGAATAGCTACAAACTGATCTTGAAGTACCAAAATAAACATGTGTTACTACTGCTAGCTATAAGAAATCAAAGAAATTAAGATCAAAGGGTAGGAACTATTCTCTTTGAGTGAGGTGGTGAAGTAGGAATCAATTTCTCTTGTTTATCGCCATCATACCTTTTGTTTTCCTTTTTACTCTTATTTTGGATCCCCAACAACATATCATAAAACATGTTGTTTCAAGATATTTGTCACTGAGAACAAGGTCATAATCATAGAGTGGACCTTGTACCCACATGGAAAGGTGCTTGTATACCATTGAAACTCTCAACGTGATCTACAAAGATTTCAAAATTAACAGGGTAGGATGGAAATATATAAAAAGTGCATAATTACATACTAGAGTACATTATGGGTGTTGCTAAATGTTGTTAGTAACTTGAGTGTCCTCTCTAATAAGTGTCATTAAAAATGGATAACTCCTTTGATTATAGAATAAAATATAGGAAATCAATACATATTAGAAGGATGATAGGTAAATAGGGTACATTAATTGGTTCAAAGTTGAAAAGTTGCAAATAACATGTAGGAGGTCTCAAGTTTTATTTTTTTGGCTAGCTTCCTTACCCAAGTAGGTCTTACTCAATTTCCCTGCCATGTTAGGCACAAAAAATGTGTTGAGCTAACTACCCTCAGTGTTTGAAAAATAAGTTTAAGGAGAATGGTCAACATGTTCATGAGTAAACTGTATAGAGAGTGAAATA
The DNA here is from genome assembly GCA_000404065.3 of Pinus taeda. NCBI lineage: Eukaryota > Viridiplantae > Streptophyta > Pinopsida > Pinales > Pinaceae > Pinus > Pinus taeda. The sequence goes on along the minus strand of APFE030114400.1, from coordinate 6,609 downwards.
TATTGTCTCAAATGTGAATATATCCTAATTGTATTTGAAACTAATTTAGTTATTACATGACAATAAATATCTATATTCCTTGCCCATTTTTTTCATAAATATAATTTCTTGTGTGTTTCAAGGAATGAAAGAGTTAGCTCTAAAGAGTGGTAACCCACAGGCATGAAAGTTGACATAAGTAGTACCTATCGTGTGCGAATCAATGTTTGATGCCTTAACGACATGTAATGTGTAGATTCTTGTCAATTTAAGGGCATTGCGAGTCATTAGTAGAGAACTTTCCTTTCTCCTCCAACTGCGAGATCGAGAAATATTAAGAAATTATATGTAAACACCGAGACCACAAAGGACTTCACTTAGATTGGTTTCTATCTAAAGTAGCTAGAGAAAATATGAGTAGCATCCATATATTTAGGGGATTTATGCACTAGTTTTATACCCATTAAATAATTAAAAAAACAATAATCAATTTACACACTAGTATTATATATTTAATGTTATCTTTAATACTCCTTTTAATATTTTATTGGTTGAGGGGCCAGGTTCTCTTTTCACTATTACATAGGTTGCGGTTGTCATCCCTTCGCACAGTTGTCCCTCAATAATTTTATGGAGAGATTTTCCTTTTAAGGATTATTTTTAAGCTTTTCCTTTTCATGATTCACATATAGCTATTCCTTTTCAGGAGATGATCTTGTATCATATTAACTAGTAAAATTTTGAAAGCATAACTTTGTGCTAAAACTGCATGCCATCACCAAAGCTCATTGTTTCTCCCTCTATGCTCATGCCATCCTAGAATGTACACAACATAAACTTGTGCTCCTTTTGCTTGTTCTTCTACTCTACACCTTGAACAACACTCTGTCTTACACTCTACTACTCTCTGTCTTCTTCTGTTGGCTCATCGCAGAGCTCTTCTTCGTTGAAACATGCCTCATGGAATAAGGTAGCTAAGTATCCAACTAAACTACCATTAGCAATATCATAGAGAAACATAGCTTCATATCCAACTTTACTCAGTACTTTAATTTTCTCCATCACCTTCACACTTATTTATGCCTCCTCTACATCTATCTTCACTTCCCCAAGAAACATCACCAAACCTTGGTACTGCAAGAACATCATCTTGTCCTCTCCTATTTCCTTTTCTTCTAAGGGTCCAACCTCCAAGGCTACATATTTCATCAATGCTGCAGTTTCCTTAACTAATCTTGGCTCTACATTGTGCATTGTATCCTATGTTACACTAGGTTCAGGGATGAGCCTTTTATCTCTTGGTACCTTCGAATGTGTAGGAACAAGTTCATTATCATACTACACAGAAGGAACAAAAGGTATTGCAGGTTTGAACAGAGATTAGTCGTAGTCTTGACAAATTCATACCCAATTGTTTTTCTAAGCAACACAATGATGTGTAGATGAGTACAAAGCGATATCATATACAAGAGGATGAACGAATACTTTATAAGCTTCCAACATTTAGGACGCATCCATGTATGCACCATAAATAGATAGGAAGGCATAGTGTTACCTTGAACAGTTTACATGTTTCTCACATGCAGTTTGCATGCATTCAAGAATTAAATGAAAGAGGGAACATGCAGTTGAATGTGTTATCTTCAGTCATATTAAGCACTTTTCTAATTTTTTAGCTTTAGTCTAAGTTCAGTTAGGCACATGCAGCATAGTAAATAGGGTGCATGCTTGCATGCCTCAGATAATATTCACTTGAGGCATTGTTGTGCATGTGCCTATGTTTTTTGTACCTATTCTTCTCATCAATTTATAAAGGAAAAGGTAATGGTATAGACTTATTCATTGAGTGTTCACTTTAGCAGCTAGCATGAGTTGCTTTTCTATAGCAGATATTCATTTCATAAGTAATGAAAAGCTACGATAGGTTTTTCCAGCTAGTTTAATATGTTTACATTATATATTTATGTGTTTATAGATTCTATCAATAATTACAGGGTGCATTTTCTAGTAGCTTTAATATTTTAGATGTTTAGTTTAATGTAGGAATTCTCTTAGAGCACAATTTTTTTTTCCCATGGTTCAAAATAGGTGGCCATGCTTATAATCATATTAAATTTTTGAATAGGTGGCCATATTTATAATCATATTACTGTTTTAGAGTTAGAGATGATGCTAGATATTTGATTATTATTTCATGGGACACTAGTGTGGGAATACCTCTCACAGTTGGTGAGCATCTAGGTGGGAAAGTGTTCTATGAGGACCTAAACCTAGAACATTGAAAACATGTTGTCACTCATAACTCATGCTATAATGGATTGAGAGAGCAATATATTTTTTAGGGTTAGGACTGTGCAAACTTCATAGTGGAGCATGGAAGAGCACTACATCCTGTTTCATATTTTGTATGTTGAAATGTGTGTATTGAAGGAAATTTGGCAGACAAAACAGTTTCTTCTTGTGAACTTGTTTGGATGTCTCAATATTGCATTTGCGCTGCTTGAAGAGACTAAAGCACTAACACATTCGGAGAGTATTCTACCTGCAACAATCATCTACCTACCCAATCTCTTACTGATTATTCATAATCATGAGTGTGGACTGGATGCCTGGAACAATAAAATGAAGAGATCATAGTTATGATTACTCATGAACTACAAGGTTGAGGCCCAAATAAGACAAAAGGAAATATATCTTTGTAGCTCTCTTGGAGGAATTGGTTTGCTGTAGTGGTTTAGTAGTGAAAAGTGAAATAATAATGAGTTGTGGACAATAGAGGAAGCAACTAGTTTGTTGCAAATGTGGGTATAACTAGAGGTCTGGTCAATATCAGAGAACCCGTTAGATCTTGTTTTCCATGTGGTGACCTTGAGAGCTTGTCTCCACTGGTATTTTTTTACCCATGGATAACTTGCATTGTATCTGAACATGATATTGATTATTTAGGACCTTAGGTGAATTGGGGATTTAGGAGCCTTCAAAAGTCATTTCTCTTACCAAACTTGCTTGGCAATGTGCTTCAAGGGAATAAAGAAAAATCTCCTTACTAATGTCAACAATTATCCATGAAGCACACTCCCTAACCAATTGAACTCTAGGACCAAACATTGATTAGAACTTGATTATTGGTCACTCTATGGACACACTCTAGCATATACTGAGAAACCTAGATTCCCATTCAAGGTGCTCTCTATTTTATTCAATGAATTTGTGGGTTCTTTAACATGTCAATATGTGGTAGTAATCCTATAATCAAACTTGCCAAAAATTGTGAGAGATTTTGAAAAATAAATGATTATGGAAGTGAGTGCTTGTCACATAAATTGTAACATATATTAACAAAATGTGTCAAGTTTATTCTCGAACTTATGATAAACAAGGAGCTACATAGGTATGTATGTTAACATGGAATCCATACATTGATAAAGCTTCCGATGATTTTACATAATTTAATCTCGAAGTTTGGGTGGTGAGTTAATTTGGTTTCCAAATATTAAGAAAAAAGGTTATTAAATAGAACCCTTTCCATTGACCAATTGGAAAGTTGGCCATAGAAGAACCAAAAAGGGACACTATAGCTACCCCTTACAAGCCTTTTTTGTAGTAGTGAATAAATCCTTGCGAGTGGGATTAAAATGTTAAGATTGATCAAACACCAATTCAATTTTCTATAAGTCCAATACCACAAGATATTGATATATGATACCCCCTTTTTTTGGCACAAGGGACCCACCCCTAGTGATTTGAATGCTAAGTCTACTAAGGCATTCATACTCTACCCCCTATGGTTTTGAACTTGTGACCTTTTAGGAGGAAACACATAATCTTAATGCCCACTCATGGTGTATATATTCATGGAGTCTTCACTAGGGTCTAAATAAATTAACATCCCTACAATTGCATTGCTTTGGTATAACTTAAGAAAAAGCACATATTAATATAAAGTAAAGTAATTTAATTTACCCATTTGTTTTAATATTAGCCTGCAATTTGAGCCATAGGGGGTTAATCACTTTGGAATAAGGATTTAGGTTAGGTATTTAGCTCAATACAAAGTTATAAAACACATTACAAAAACACAATATTGGGAGAGGCTTTTGTCTGCGCAAGTGCACTTGGTTCCTCTCTCCAAGTGACCTTGGTTTGTCTATCCGTGAAATTGCCCTTGGTTAGTGGGAGTGCAAAGATAGTGGTGATTTTGGTTCTAGGGAGTGAGAAGCTCTTGCTTTTGGATCCACCAGGTGTAGATAGGCTACATTTGTAGGGAGACTATAAAGTCTAGGTAAGTTTGAGTGCATTGTGTCATTGTGAGTTTTATTGAGATTTTTTGTGTATTTAATCTGTAAATAATAACTATAAGAAATTTAAATCAAATTACTCTAAATATATATCAAAATTTACATAAGACATGGAAACTCATTATCTATATATAGCAACCTAATACTAAAAATATATTTGAGAAACCCACCTAAACTTTCCTTGATCCAATTTTTTAATAAAATGCTACCTTTGTCTTGCCTACTAGAGAATAGATCGTACTCTCTTATCTTCTTAATTTTCTTTATTATTAATGAAAAAATTGACCTTTATATTACTTCTATTTGTGGTTCCCTTTGGACCTCTTTGGTTAAATGTTTCCCCACATGAAGACTCTAGGATTAATGGAATATTTATGACGAGTGCAGCTCCTGTCTCAGTATCCAAAGACTAAGAGGGATCTAGCATGCCATGGCTGTCCAAAGGATCTGACTAGATTTCTTGGTCTTTTAGTGGATGGTAAAAAAATCAATTAAATTTTCCTCCTCTAGGTGATGGTAGAGGTTTTCCACCTAAGAGCATATTCTAATATATCGTACTTTGAAACTCCCTCTGTATAAAACCCTATCTTTACCACCGCCTCATTTTACTATATTTTTTATTAAGATCTCTCTAATTTTTTACTATCATTTAGGACGCTCATTAATGGTTATGTTGTTTTAGAGATGGAAACGTAACCCTTCTACATCCACAATCACGATTCATATTTGTGAATGGATATAATTAACTAGCAGTGTGTCCATTCACTTGTCGAAAACCTGTTTTCGTCTAATTTAATTAAGTAGCAGTGTCTCGATTCACTTGTCGAAAACATGTTTTCATCTGGGTCTAACACATGCAAAAATGCTAATTTTAGTGGCTGACAAAATACTTATTTTCAAGGGAATCCATCCCCTTTGTCTATCACATAGAGGGGGTCCATGTAGATTACATCATTGCAGCCTAAATAGGTGTTGCAATGTTTAGGCTTCCCAGCTGGAATAAGAAGTAGGTGACAAGGGGTTTTCTGTGACTAAATATGGATATCCTTACATCTGGCTCTGTTGGTTTTTCACCAAGTGTCTCTGTCATAATTTTGGTGAATCTACAGAAGGATTTTGCCACAGGATTCAATTATTTTTGCTATTAGTTTCAATATGCATCATAAGGTTGGTTCGTCGTATTATATTGGGGATTGCGGTGAGGGTTTCCATTTAGTAAATTTTTCAATGATAATAACTCGCCATTTAATATATTTTTTTGTGTAATTATGGTTTTCATGGTTGTGGAATGAGTTTTCAGCCATTCTATCAGTGACAATAAGTGTTTGGTCATTAAATATATTTAAATTCAATTAAAGGAATAGACTAATGTCTAGTATTGGTCATATATTAGTTTGTATTATTATAGATATTAGTCTATATAGTATGGAAATATGATAAAGAAAATTGTACATTATAAATAAAATTAAAGAATTTATATATATAATATATAATATATTATATAAAAATATATATATATAATATATATTATATATATATATATATATATATATATAATATATATATATTATATAATATAAAATATATATATATAATATATATTATATATAAGTAGATATAAAAGTTTTGAGAAATATTATAGAGATATGTAAAATATATAATAATATATAATAGTTTATGGAATTATGTGTGGTCATCTCTTTTATGTTTTAAGAAAAAATTACTTAATTTTATTAGATGATGTGATAAGTGTTGGTCAAAGGCTAATTGGTATATACATTTAGCTTGAGTTGGAAATAAGGCCTTACTACCAACTCAACAAGTGATAGCATGTTTGTTTCAAAAAATTAGTTTAAACATTGAGAAGACTATATTAATTCAAAGGTAGTAAAAAATCTAAGATGGTATTTGAAGGACGAGAGAGAACATCATGTGAATTTAGTAGCTTGTAAAGTTTGAATTGGTCTACATTCACTACATCATGAATTTTCTACATACAAAATAGTACAAGGACCATATTCCAACATGTGATGTTCTTGATACTTGAAACTTTGTTCATTTAGGTAAAGAGAAACTTTCTCACTCATATAAAAAGTTGAATGCCTATAATGATAAAAACAGCTAAAATCACACACAATTACAGAAACACAATTATATTATGCACAATTGGTGCATGTGTAAACACACTCACACACAGATTACATTCAGATCACTCTATTAAATAGAGTTTTTGAGATCCAACTTATTCCTAATTTAGAGAGAGTGGTTGAGAGAATTTCTCAACCATCACAAACAAATTTCTCAAATATGGAATGTAAGCATTAACTCCAAC